>MDKI01202256.1:0-57322 GCA_005239505.1 Nicotiana paniculata | reverse complement strand
AAGAAAGTATTGCCTTCAATTGATTTCGGACCTTGGTCTAGGAGGTGCCAAACCTATTCTGACCCAATTTATCTCAACCAAAAGTTCACTTCTGCAGAATTTGATAGGCACACTAGTGTTACGAATGACGAAATACTTTCTGACGCAACTGAGTATCAACGACTAATTGGTAGGCTGATCTATCTCACCAGCACTAGGCTAGACATTGTATTCGCAGTCCAGACTCTCAGTCAATTCATGCAAGAACCAAAAAAGTCTCATTGGGATGCAGCTATGAGAGTTGTCAGATATCTCAAGAACGAGCCAGGGATGGGAATTCTTCTAGGCAAGTCTAATGAAGATAGCTTAACTTGCTTCTGCGATGCTGACTGGGCTAGTTGTCCAAACACACACAGGTCTGTTACAGGATACTTGATCAAATTTGGTGACTCCCTCATCTCTTGGAAATCAAAGAAACAACATACAGTTTCGAGAAGCTCTGCAGAGGCAGAATACAGAAGTTTGGCAGCAGTGACAGCGGAGGTTGTATGGTTATTGGGGTTGTTTGCTGAGTTAGGGGTGACTATCAAACAATCAGTGCAAATCTACTGTGATAGTAAATCAGCTTTACAAATAGCTGCTAATCCCATCTTCCACGAACGTACCAAACATATAGAGATCGATTGTCATTTTGTACGTGATAGAATTAAATAAGGTCTGCTCGTGCCTCTCTTCATAGGGACTAAAGATCAACAAGCTGACTTGCTAACAAAAGGACTTGGACATTCACAACATGCCTTTCTTTTTGGCAAGCTTGGAGTGCTTAATATTCTGCACCCTCCAGCTTGAGGGGGAGTGTGAAGATTAATTAGTTAGTTAGTCGTTAGTAGTAACTATAGTTAGGTTATTAGAACTAGAGTTAGTAGACTTAACTATGGTTAATTTACCCATACATATATCCTTGTATCTTTCTCTTTTCTTTTTACACAATACAATACACTGACTCACACTTCTCTCACCCTCTCCTCTGTAACCGTTTTATTCTTTCTTCATTCTGCACCATTAGCCATGGCAGAGCTTGGTGTGAGCTTGCATGGATGAATCCGAGTTGCATCTAGTGATTATCGAGCTCACAGTAGTATAAAGAGGAGGAGGAAAAAGGTAGGGTGTATGCTTCGTCAAATTACAATTTCGACTTTGTTTCCCTAATTTCTTGTAGGAACCCTTCTTAACCACTTAGGTGACTAGTTTCGCACAAACTCATCCGAAGTCTTCAATGCAAGTTGTTCTACCCATGTATTAGCTAGCTGCATATGTTCCTTACTTGAGATTGCCCCGATGTCATGAGTTCCATGTGTTCAGTAATAATCTCTTGTTTCTATCCGAAAGTGCATATGCACCATGACAGCTCCCTCTTAAGTATTCATATATTAAACGGCCACCGTCAAGGGTTGCTCTACTTATGCCTTTAGTAGCCCGTACATGCCTTAACTGGTAGCACCTTGGTAGGTCTAGTTTCAAATGTTTGTTAGTAGCTTCTTATCATATTTAGAAGGTGTCTATGAGCTACAATGACCTACTTATGAGGACTCCGGTATCATGACGACACAAATTGGCATTGGCAAAATTACCTTAAACCACCCTTAAACTTGGCTCAGATTATTAGTTTCCTCCCCAAGTTATGTCCGGTCCTAATTACCTCCCTACACTTGATTATACTCCCTTTGTTCCAGTTTATGTGAACTTATTTTTTTTTCCCCTTTATAAATTTGGAAATAATTTAGCTTAAATTTTTAATTCTACTCTTAATGAGAAACTTTTATAACCACATAAATAATCTGGAACCTTTTTTGACTTGTTTAGGACCACAAATTTAAAAAATCTTAATTTTTTCTTAAACTTCGTGCCCAGTCAAACAGATTCACAAAAATTGAAACATAGGGAGTATAAATTTAGAAAACCCCTGATCTCGTATAGCTTAATTCAGTGCATACACTCATTGTTCAAGTTGGAAATTTTATCTTACGTGTGCTCCACGCAGGACAAAGAAAATATTAATTTTATTTTATACACATAAATCAAAAGAAAGAAAACGAATTAATACAAAACATTAGGAATAGTTAATCCTATTTCTCCAAAACAAGTAGTCAGTACTCCTCTCCTCTCCTCTCTCTCTCTCTCTCTCTCTCTCTCTCTCTCTCTAACTTTCTCTAAAATCCTCTCAATGTTTCCCCATTTCCCCTAAGATTTCCTTTTGATTTAAATAGAAATCTTAGGGTTTTAGTGTAGAAATTTATGATAAACAGTTTTAGGTGATTTCTGAGTCAGATTTAGTTAGATTTGGAGTTGAATCAAATTGGGTGGCTTCCAATCTAGTGAAAATTATATTTTTAATCATGTCGGATACCCACATCTACAAAGTTCAATCATCTTTAATGTGAGGTATGGTGGAGAAATATAAAATAGAAATCTTGAAATAGGACTAAGTAATTTAACTAATAAGAAGAAAATCAAGAATTATAGGGAAATGTATGAACTTGAGTTTGGCTTCAATGGAGGATGTTATAAATAGGAAGAAGAGGGATTATAGCCGTTGGGGATGTTTTGGCGGCCTCTTTACTGTTTGAGAGCTTTCTCACGTGCCACAATCCACTTAATAGCACTTTCTATGCCATGTGGTAGATCAAGGGTTTCTAAATTCATATAATCAAAGTGTATGGGGGTAATTAGGACCGGACATAGTTTAGGGAGAAAACTAATAATCTGAGCCAAGTTTAGGGGTGGTTTAAGTTATTTTGCCAATTGGCATTATGTGAGTTGTTAGTTGTAGACTATTGTAGAAATGATGAGATTGCCTTTTGTTGATAGTTATTACTTGTAGTATGATTTGATGACCTTAGTAGAAGTGATATGAGAACTATACTTGTTGAGTCATGTTGTTTGTACGATAGATACGTACAACGAACATGTCCTATGACCTAATAGCATATGAGTGCTAGCCTGGTAGATACATGCATGATAGTCAGTAGATGATGGATACTCTAGTCCGGAAGTACCGGCTTATTAGTCAGATATGAGACGATAGTACCGGTACGCGAGCCGAATAAGTACATACTTATGAGTCAGGTATCTAGCACATGCATATGAGACGGTACGAGTAGTTAGCATTTCAATTTTATGTGTTCATGCGACTGACGCATGATATATTAGATATGGTATGAGTTGTAAGAGTGTTGTTACAGAAAGCTCAGGGAGACAAAGCTACGGAGAAATGTTATGGGTCTCATTTGGTAAGACTATGATATATGATATTTTAGACTTATTGTATGATGTGAGCTCTAATCTCAATGTGATCTTGACCCTTGTTTTATCTAGTTATTGTATAGGTCAAAATCTGTCTTTGGAATATTTAAGCCAAGATAATACTAAGTAAAGAACTCCCAAGTCGTCATTTGTCGAGAGAGCCCAAGAAGCAGCAAATTATGTGGTCGAAGAGACAACAAGGGTCGTTATCAACAAGAGACGTAGTCAATGTGCTAACAAGGGACAAAGACGAGGTCGAGTACCGTTGACAGAGCTGTAACGGCTAGTTTTCGAGATAGGACATTAAAGGCAATATTCTAATGGATATTCTCTGCACTTATACTATTAGGGTTTCTTAGGAACATGTCTCATATAAAGAGAAAAAAAAGATAATGATAGGGGCATGTGATATTTATTTGTAAAGAACGCACTCTGATTAAAAGATTTGTCTCTCTCTCTCTTTTGATAAGATACAAACAACACATTTTCACTAAGATTCTTGTCCTTACTTTTCCATCAGATCCGAGAGTAACTCGAATATTCAAGGATTTGTCTATCATTCATCATTGTCAGGAGGATCATCCACATATTCCATCCTTTATTGGGTGAATCATTCCTCCTATTTACTTAAATGTCATTTATTGTTATTCATTGTTATTGAATGATATATTATTGCTCCTAATTTCTAGAACATTTACATATTTTACCACTATCCAACTTGACCCACACGATATTTACTGCTTTTCTAACAACTGGATCTAAGGATATTATCGTTAGCGACGATTAACCTTTTTTCACATAGATTTAATTATTTGAACCAAGATTTATATTTTTTGGTCAAACAATTTGGCGTCGTCTGTTGGGATTTCTTAGTTAAATGCTTAGTGTCCTCTAGATCTACAACTAACACAGGTCACTAACGTCAAAAAATCTAAGACCTCCTTTCTTTGTGTATATAAAACCCTACAAGGTAGGTAACCGAGAACAAAGGACGAGGATAAAAAATGACCTCCCAACCAACCTCATGAATGTCATCAGCAAAAGCTGTGAAACGGCAGATGAGGGCACGACACCCAGTGCGTCCCCTAGACGAGATGGGTCACCGTCCCCACACTGCATCATAACAAACCTTGGGGTAAAGTAGCCTCCACATCTGCTGAGGAAAGGACACCCCCACTTGTGAAAAGACTCTTCAAGGCGTGGCTAATTGACAAGCTAACAAGTGTCCTAAAAAAATACGTTCCAGGCACAACTGCAGAAACCGCAAAGACTTGCACGATACAACAAATAGACAAACAATGCAACCATCCCCTCCCTCTAATGGCAGGTATAACTCACAATGTCATTGATAGTACATGTGATAACGCCCTAGCCGCCATTCTAAAAAGGATAGAAAAAATGGATAATGAAAACAAGGCGCTCCGAGATTGGATGAAAGATCATCAAGAACGGGTTGATAAGATACTGGATGCTCCTAAGCTGCTGCCGAAAAGGGATGACAGCTGGTTGTCGAGCAGTCGTGCAGTGACGATTCAACCCCGAATTCCATACCAAAGAGCTGAAAAATGCCGCCCTACCTCAGGATATACGATGGCACGACTGATCCTAAAGATCACGTGACCCATTATGTCACCTCCTGAAAGGAAATCACCTCGCCAAAGAAGAAGTGTTCTCCATTTTGCTGAAAAAGTTTGGCAAAACCCTAACGGGAAGATTATTGACGTGGTATTCGCAGCTACCAGCACGCTCCATAGAAACCTTTGAAGAAATGGACGATAAATTCGTAACCGCAGCCAAGAAGGCCGAGGCAACAGTAAACGACATATTTTTCGTCAGGAAGTCCTTGGTAAAGGGGCTAAGGGACTTCCTCACCCGGTTCAATCGAGTAAGGATGACTCTACAAAACGTGTCCAAAGTCATGGCGGTCACATCTTTTCAGAGCGGACTGAGTAGAGATGGTTCGAGGGAAACCAGAAAATTACTGAGTCGGCTGATAAAGTATCCCCCAACAACTTGGGATGAAATCCACAATGCCTATTGCGCCGAGGTTCGTGCAGATGGGGACGATCTCAACGGTCCAACTCACCAACTAACCTCAGTGCAAGATGAATCTTCAAAAGATCGAAGAGACAACGCCAGAAGAGATCATCCAATTTCGCGACCTAACAGGGAACAACATCAACCGTATATCGGGATAGCCGTTGTGCCTCCCCCTCCTCCCCCTCCCCCCCCCCCGACCACGAAGAAGGCCCATCTAGGCCAAGGACGGGAACTCATCGGAATGAAAGAGGTATGCCTCCCATATTATCTACTCATAATTTTTGTATGTCACCTACAGAGATAGTCTACGCTCTGGAGAAGCTCGAACCGAAGCTGAATTGGCCGCCGAAGATGAGATCGGACCCAAACACTAGGAAGTCCGACGCCCTCTGTGAGTTCTACTAGGAACAAGGGAAAAAAACCGAATATTGCATCGCCCTCAGGTAAGAAGTCGTAAACATGTTGCGACAAGGGCACCTCAAAGAGCTTCTAAGCAACAAGGGAAGGACCAATTTCTCTAGAGGACGCGAACACGAAGGACCGCCAAATCCACCCTCACTTTCTCACACCATAAAAATGAATATTGGCAGTGACGACGACGCCTCTATCAACAATGTAAATTTACCACTACTCATAAACTCAAGGTATCTATCACCTGCGAACGGTACGATGAACTCGAAAAAGGTATCATATTCGATAAGTCAGATGATACGCGAACATATCACATCATGGGAATGCCACTGCATTGCCTTAGACAGCACGACCACCTAAGAAAGAAAAGACAAAGAAAAAGAGGCATAACAATCAACATGGTTAAGGCTGGAGCAAGAGGAGGCAGAAGACGTCATCAAGGACCATGACAGGGTCGAAGTTGCTGGGTCGGCCAAAGAAGACCTCAACCCCGTTCAATTGGATCTCAACGACCACAATAAGACGGCCTGTGTCGGCTGCAAGCTTTAGGAACCCGGTAAATTCAGTCAATTCTTAACAGCTAAAGCAAAATTATTTGATTTCAGCCATGCAGATATGTCGGGCATCCCAAAGGAAATTTCCACACATAAATTAAACGTCGACCCATTCCACCCCCATTGACACAGGTCAGACGTAAATTCAACTATTAATGACTCTGTGCGCTGGGAGGTGGAAAAACTACTAGAAAATGGTTCCATTAGGGAATCGAAGTACCCCAAGTGGGTCGCCAATGTAGTGATGGTAAGAAAGAAGAATGGAAAATGGCGGATGTGCGTAGATTTCACATATTTGAACAAATCATGGCCGAAGGATTCGTTCTCGTTGCCTCATATCGACCAACTCATCGACGCAACGGTCGGGCATGATATACTATGTTTCTTTGACGCTTACTCAGGCTATAACCAGATACTCATTGAAGAAGAAGATTAGGAAAAAATTACGTTCATCACCTACCAAGGAACATATTGCTACAGGGTCATGCATTTTCGACTAAAGAATGTGTGAGCTACTTATCAAAGGTTGGTGATAAAGATGTTCAAAAATCAGCTCGGCAAAACAGCGGAGGTATATATAGACGACATGCTAGTCAATTCCAGAAGGGGAGAATATCACATCGATCATTTGAAAGAAACTTTCGACATACTCAGACGGTACGGAACAAAGCTGAACCCGGAGAAATGTGCGTTCGGTATAGCCTCGGGAAAGTTCTTTGGTTTAATGGTATCATAGAGAGGGATCGAGTTTAACCCAGACCAAATCAAAGCCATTGAAGGGATATCAGAACTCTTGACCACCAAAAAACAAGTCCAAAGGTTGACTGGTCGCATCGCCTCCCTATCAAGGTTCATCTATCGGTCGTCGGATAGATTCCATAAATTCTTTGGCATACTCAATAAAGACAACAGCCTCAAATGAACTTCCGTGTGCATCCAGGATCTGCGAGAATGGAAGGCATACTTGTCATATCCCCTTGCTTTCAAAACCCGAGCTGGGGAACATCTCCTCGTCTATCTGGCGGTATACGAGATTCTTAATTCAAGAAAACAAATAAATGCAATTTCCCATCTATTACATTAGCAAAACACTCGTCGACGCCAAGACGAGGCACCCACACCTCAAAAAATTGGCTTTAGCCTTAGTCGTAGCTTCACGGAAGCTTATACCACATTTCCAATGTCACCCCATCTCGGTCGTCACGACCTTCCCCCTCAGAAGCACTTTACATAAACCTGAACTATCGGGAAGGCTGGTCAAATGGTCCATCGCGCGGTTGGTCAAATGGGCCATCGAGCTAAGTGAGCACGATATCACGTATCAATCGCGAAAAGCAATAAAGTCATAAGTGCTCACCACTTCGTAGCCGAGTTTAGCACAAAAATTCCTAAAGTCGAAAGGGAAGCCGTCCAAACCTCCCTCCAACCACAAGACCTTTGGGTCCTATACATCGATGGCACATCCAACACATCGGGGTCGGGACTAGGACTCGTAGTCAAAGTTGCAACAAGTGAAGTGATTCACCAATCCATAAGGTGCCTAGAAATGACTAATAATGAGTCCGAGTATGAGGCCGTAATTGTAGGTCTTAGACTAGCACTGAAATATGGAGCAAAACAGTTGATACTGCCCTTCGATTCCCAACTCGTAATCAATCAAGCCACAGGGACTTTCCAAATCAAGGAACAAACATTGCAAAAATACCAGACCGAAATCTTCAAGATATTGCCTGAGTTTGACGAATGTCAGCTCGACCAAATCCCACGAGCACATAATGTCAAGGCAGATAGCCTCGCCAAACTAGCCGCAACCACCAAAAGAATCACGATTGGAGAAAGAAATATGGTCTATCTCCTCAACTCATCACTAGACCAAGTCAAGGTAAGAACCATAAACTTAACTTGGGACTGACGCAATCGTATTGTCGCATACCCGCGGGACGACACACTCCTTAGCGACAAAAAGGAGGCCAAGAAACTAAAAATAAAAGCGGCCAGGTATAGTATCTTCCGCAATGATCTGTACAAAAGTACCTACGGTGGCCCTCTAGCGAAGTGCTTGGGCCCGAACCAAACTCAGCATATCCTTGAAAAAGTTCATGAAGGACATTGCGGGGCTCACTCTGGCAACCGGGCACTGGTCATATGCCTCATACGGGTAGGATATTATTGGACCATATTAAAAGGGGATGTCACGGACTTTGAAAAGAGATGCAAGCAGCCTAATAGTACGCCCCAATGATTCACCAAGCAGGCGAACATCTCCACTCAGTCACATCCCATTGGTCGTTCATCAAATAGGAATGGACATCGTAGTCCCTCTACCAGCACGACGAGGTAATGTACGATTCCTTTTTGTTTTAACTGAAGATTTCTCTAAGTGGGTGGAAACAGGAGCATTCGACCAAATACAGGAACATGAAGTAATCACCATTATGTAGAGAAACATAATCTGTCAATTCAAACTTCCCAAAGAAATCAGTTGTGACAACAGAATCCAGTTCACAGGAGAGAAAACTGTTGAATTCTTCGAGAAATAGAATATCAAGAAGATATTCTCGACCCCGTATCACCTCGATGGTAATGGACAAGAAGAGTCCTCCAGCAATTCAATGCTAAACATCATGAAGAAAAAGCTCGAAGACGCCAAGGACTGTGGCCGAAAATACTACCAGAAGTATTATGGGCCTACCAAACAACTCCGAAAACAAGCACAAGAGAGACGCCCTACTCTTTGGTCTACAGGACCGAGGCAGTAATACCAGTCAAGGTCGGAGTACCCAGCCTAAGGTTCTCCCATGAGAGCGACACTAACAACGATGAGAGTAGAAGGCAGGAACTCGACAAAGTAGACGAACTAAGACATATGGCCTACATAAGAATGGTCTCCCAAAAACAATAAGCAGAACGCTATTACAACAAGAAAGCAAAGGTCAGCCGCTCAAAGTCCGGGACTACATACTGAAAGATAAGACTCAAGCGAGCAAAGATCCTAGGGAAGTCAAGCTGGGAACAAATTGGTATGGTCCATATAAAGTCACACCCGAAGCAAACAAGGGTCCGTTACAATTTGAGACAATGGAAGGAAAGCTGCTACCAAACAATTAGAATATCAGCCACCTCAAATACTTCAACTTCTGAGAGAAAAAGCGTCTTCTGAGCCGTACTCTTTTTTCCCTCGCTTGAGTTTTGTCCCAGTTGGGTTTTCTCAAGGAGGTTATTAATGAGGTGGCGAAGGGAACGTTTCGAATCGAAGTACGCAAAGGCAGGTCCATGGTAACTATTTCATTGCTCGACCTCTCAATATTCTCCAGCTCGACCAATGAAGGGACTAGAAAGAGCGAGATTGGGACTGGAACGCCTGCCTACATCCAAAAAATCTATAAATTACTCCAAGTATGTAACCAAAATAACAATGTCAAGGCAATAGACTTAATGGTACTAATACAACTTTCTCACCTTTAGGTTATGTTCGACCCTGCTCGAAAGAACACCTATTGGCCCTCGGCCGCAACTTAAAAAAAGGTTATGTTCGACCCTACTCGAACAAACACCTATTGCCCTCGGACACAACTTAATGAAAGGTTGTGTTTGACCCTGCTCGAACAAATACCTATCGGCTCTCGGTCGCAACTTAATGAAAGGCTATGTTTGACCCTGCTCGAACAAACACCTATTGTCCCTCGGCCTTAACTTAATGAAAGGTTATATCCGACCATGCTCAAACAAATACCTTTCGGCCCTCGGCCGCAACTTAATGAAAGGTTATGTTTGACCCCGCTCGAACAAACACCTACCGGCCCTTGGCCACAATTCAACAACTGATTATATTCGACCACACCCCAACAAAGAAACAAAAATGTGCACAAGTATAGAAAATAAACTACATGAAAAGAAGAAGATGCAAGGAAATTCTTCAAGATTTCCTCAAAAGAAGAAGAAAATAAACTACATGAAAAGAAGAAGACGATGCACAAGGAAATTTTTATTATGTACTTCAAAAATTGTTTACAATAGACTCGTCAAGACGCCAGCTAAAACATACACAAAAAATAAAAATAAAACTATTGTTCATCACCGTCACGACCTTCAACATCCCTGCCGACTTAGTCCTCAACAACATCGCCTCCTTGGCCATCAGCACCCTCACCATCACCACCTTCACCCTCAGGATATGCAACATCATACAGGGCATTCTCCTAGAGCCGGTCCAATCCCTAGTCCCCCTCGTCATCACCAGCCTCAGGCGTAGAAGGGTAATACCCACAAGCAACTCGAGCTTCATGAGCCTTAACAAGAACATCTTCGAGACGGATCCCGCCTTATGCAGATCTCGAAACACATCTAACTGGGCCTCGGCGTGAATCCACTCCTTGTACAATTCCCAAGGAACATTAAGAAATTCTGAAGCACGGGAAGAAGACGACCGTGCCAATAGTTGAGCCTTCTCGGCCTCCAAAGCAATGACTCGATCATAGAAATCAGAAGTCTATTTCTCCAACTCTCCAATCCTCTCATCGAGTTACTCCTCTTTAAGCTTCATTGTTGCTAAGTCATTCTCCCGCTAAGAATGGAGATTCTGAATCACCACCTCAAGAGAGTCCGCCTTCCTCAAAGCCTTATACATAGTGGACTCAGCCTTCTCGGTGACTTCGCCACTTAGAGCCTCCACCCTGAATTGATACTCCTCAAGATGGTCACGCAGTGAAACCACCTGAGCTTGGAGATCGCTACACTGAGCTTCAACCCATTTGCTAAGCTCAATCTATTCCTCTTTGCTCTTTAACGTCCACTCCACGACGCTGCACTTCCCCACCATCTGCACCAGCTCCTCGTCTAGGGCCTTAATATCCGCCCTCAGTCGGCGTAGACTGCCACCTCACAAAGCTAACGCTAAAGCTTCTGGTACTTCTCAAGAACTTTGAAGTTCTTATCCTTTCACTTCACGCAAATGTCTTTGCGCCTCTGCTCCCTACGAGCATTCTCAATTTCTAAGCCGACCATTTACAAAACAAAAGAAAGAAGTTAGATACTGTGAAGAAACAAAATAAAAGGAAAAAATAACTAACAACGAATGTATTTACCCGAAGGGCGAGGTCTGTAATATTGTTCGACAGGTCGCTGTCGTTCATATCCTTGAGAGTCGTACCCTCTACTTCAGAACTGAGAAGGATAGGAGAAGGGATAATTTTCTCATTATCCACAAGAAGATTATGGTCCATCGAGATTGTAATAGTCCTCGAACCCCCCACCAACCTCATTTTGAGCTCAGTAAGCCCCTCACCGATCATCCTAAGCTCGTCCGCATCCATGTCACAATCAGATCCAACATCCTCTTCAGCAACAATCTTACTTCTATCATCAATCAAACAAGGTGTATCCGCCGCAACACCGAAAGATGAGGCCTCTTCGCGTCTTGGAAGCACAGAGTCGTCGCCCGCCACGCCTTCGAGTGCAGCCCCCTCAGGTCAAACATCTGCATCCTCCAAACAAATGGTTTCAGGACTAACCTCCGGGCTCTCCTTAATATGCATTGTGGCCATTTCCTAAATGATCAAACTGCAGTCTCCCACATCGATAGTTGTTGACCTCTCTCCCATTACATCTACGGCCCTCCTCTTACGAGGCATCAAATAACCATCACAAGGCAAAGGCTCCTCATCCTCATCAATAAGGCGGTATAACAGAGAGGTCTAGATCTCTACGACCATGGCCTCCGCGGCCGAAGAAGGGACAACCACTGGAGGGATCGGGGCACGAATAGAAGCAATCGTCAAATAAGGGACCAAGGCACGAACAGAAGTAGATGCAGCCAAAAAAGGGATGGGAGCCACAGATGTAGTAGCTTTCCTATTTCGAACCAAAGGCATGGTAGATCTCTACGTCCTCGAAGATCCCCTAGCCGAAGCTAAGAAAAACAAAGGGAAAGGAAAAGATCAACAGAGGCAAACAAAAAGAAAAAGAACTAAGGCTCCAATGATAAAAAGCACTTATCAGTCCAAGCGAGAGCAGGACCAAACCTCTTAAAGAAACCCAACCACTCACGAATCCCTACGATGTGAGGGAGGAGCTGACCAACCCAATCAGAAATGTCCTCGACCAAAGGAGGAGGCGAGGTTTTGGCTGCATGAGAAAAGGAGAAGAGGTCAAAGTCCATGAACAAACAAAAAATAATCAAGTACTTACATGCAAGAAAATTAGGTACTTATGAGTGTAATTCCAAGTCTCAGGGAAATTGTCAGTGTTAGCCACCATGTCCTCGATTTTGACGAAGAAGAAGTTGAGCCAGAATTGACGGTTATGTTTTTCATCCATCTTCACCACCAGGCACTTGCCTCCTCGATGGTGAAGGTTGAGCATCGTCCCTCTATAAAAGCTGGGAGTGAACAAATGTATTAAATGCAGAAAAGACAGTTTGACCTCGGCCAGTTCGGCAAACTTGGTAAGAATCATTATATGCTTATAGACATACGGACCAAGCTGAGCTGCGCAAACACCATAATAACGACAGAATTCCTCCCACAATGGAAGAACAGGAAGAGTGTATCTGACTTGGAAGGGATAGGCGTAGAAGGCGCAATACGTCAGACGGTGGACCTATAAAGTGTCCCATTCGGCCGGAATCAATCGACGTGGTCAACAAGGCCGAACTTAGCCATAAGTTCTCCTAATTATTTCTCCGTCATCACAGACCGAAAGGCTCCAACGTCAGTATCGGGTAACGTGAAACTTCCATCAGTGATGAAAACATGAACATTTTCCTCGTGAGGAGGAAACACCGTTTCCAAAAGGGATCGCTTCACTCCCCTCACTAGACTCAGAAGGTATGTTAGACATGTTTTAAAAGAAGAATCGAATGGTGAATAACTGAGAACGAGTGCAAGTCCCTAGAATAGAAAGAAAAGGTTTAGAGCAAGGGAATAATGCAGGTTGGTATAGAAAACATGAAACTTCAAAATCATACCCCTAACATCCCTATTTATAAGGATCTTGGCTCCAGAACCAAAGTCGGTTCATCTTTACCTAGCACAAGAATTGAAGCGCTAGGTTCAATTAAGGGTCATACGTGAAACGAAGCAACACATAGGGAATATGTATCATATTGACGCATAACGTCATGAAGTCACCCCAATTCATGGATAGCATAACTCCAACAAACCAACCAAGAAAATTGAAGCGTTTGAAATAAACGGCCCACGTAGGGCCACGTTGCCACTTCGACATAACTACTACGACCCACACAACTCGCACAATTGTTCCGACTGTATGGGCCAAAATCTATCTTTGAAATATTTAAGCCAAGATAATACTAAGAAAGAATTCCCAAGTCGTCATTTTTCTAGATGGCCCAAGAGTAGAAAAGTCTGCGGTCGAAGAGCCAACAAGGGTCGTTATCAACAAAAGTCGTATTTGAAGTGCCAACAAGGGACGAGGTTGAGGTCGAGTACCGTTGATAGAGCTGTAACGATCGGTTTTCGATATAGTACATTAAAAAGAATATTCTAATGGATATTCTCTGCACTTGTACTATTAGGGTTTCTTAGAAACACGTCCCATATAAAGAGAGAAAAAAGATAATGATATGGGCATGTGATATTCATTTGTAAAGAACACAATTTGATTAAAAATTCGTCTCTCTCTCTCTCTCTTGCTAAGATACAAACAACACTTTTTCACTTAGATTCTTTTCCATACTTTTCCATCAGATCCGATAATAACTCGAATATTCAAGGATTTGTCTATCATTCATCTTGTCAAGAGGATCATCCACATATTCCATCCTTTATTGGGTGAATCAATTCTCCTATTTACTTAAATGTCATTTATTGCTATTCATTGTTATTGAATGTTATATTATTGCTCATGATTTCTAGAACATTTATTACATTTCATTGCCACTGTCCGACCGGACCCACACGACATTTACTGTTTTTCTAACAACCCGATCTAAGGATATTATCGTAAGCTAAGATTAACCTTTATTCATATAGATTTAATTATTTGAACTAAGATCTACATTTTTTGGTCAAACATTTATCTTCCTTCAGCATTCTTTTATTTGATTACATTGCTTATTTACGATTTTTCAGTTGCCTTACTGTGACGAACCGACCAGTCGTCTTGAGAGTTATAGTCCTGATCCCCTATTAACTACTTTCCCCGTATCTATTTCTGCTATTGTGACTTGTCGGGAGGGTTCGTTTTGGTTTTCGGAGTAAATTGAGACACTTAGTCTCTTAATTGGAAGCTTAAGTTGGAAAAGTTAACCGGATGTCGACTTGTGTGTCAACGACCTCGGACTTTGATGGTTCCGTTAGCTCCGTCGGGTGATTTTGGACTTAGGAGCACGTCTGGAATGTCATTTGGAGGTCCGTAGTGGAATTAGGCTTGGATTGGCAAAAGATGGAATTTTGGCGATTTTGGTTGGCAGTGGCAATTTTAATATCGGGGTCGAATCAGATTTTCGGAAATTGGAGTAGGTTTCTGGTGTCATTTTTGACTTGTGTGTAAAATTTGAGGCCATTCGGACATGATTTAATATGCTTCGACGTCGTTTGCAGAATTTAGAAATTTCAAAGTTCATTAGGCTTGAATCCATGTAATTTGTGTTTTTGATGTGTTATGAGGTGATTTGAGGGTTCGATTAAGTTCGTATGATTTTTGGAACTTTTTGGTAGGTTTCGTTGAGGTCCCAAGGGCCTTGGGTGAGTTTCGGGTGGTTAACGGATCATTATTTGCCCTTAGGAGATAGCAGATTCTGGTGTTCTTCTGTTGCTGGTTCCTTTCTTCATGTTCGCGAGGGGTGTACAGTGATCGCGAAGAGGATCCAGGGCAGGTGGGAATTTTATGCTTCACGTTGGCGACGTCAATCCGCGTTCACAAAGCTTGAGATTATATGCCTACGCGTTCGCGAAGAATGTCCTGCGTTCACGTAGAAGGGATTGGTTGCTAGGTCCCCAGACTCTTATGCCTACGTGTTCCCGATGTTGGTCCCACATTCATGTAGGGTTGATTTGTGAGGCCTTCGCTTTCGTGACTAGGACATCACGTTCGTGATATAGAATTTATGGGCAAGAGTAATTTTCACTTCGCGAACGCGAAAGATATTCCACGTTCGTGAAGAAGGGAGCACCTGGGCTGATTTAAAGGTTCAAATCGAGGGTTTTGAGTTCATATCACAAAATTGAATTGGGATCTTGGTGGAAAGCAATTTTTTGAAAGATTCTTCCGTGGGTGTTTGGGGTAAGTGATTCTTACCTAGTTTTAGTTAATTCCCGTGATTATGTCTTTAATTTCATCATTTAAATTAGTGATTTGGAGTGGAAAATTGGAGAAACTTTGGGAAAAGTCCTTAGACCGAATTTTGTGGTTTTGAGTGGGATTTAGTCATCGGATTTGGATAATTTTGGTACGAGTGAACTCATGAGTGAATGGGTGTTTGATCACACCCAACGATGCCTTATAAAAAGGAAAAAGTGGTCGCTGCAAATATAATCTGGTTTAAGTTCTGAATCAAATCCCCAGGGAACTAACCTAATCGCTACACTCTTAATAAAGCTAGTAACAAGCTCAGACAATTTCCGGATGCAAATTTATCAATAAATAGTGAAATTTATTTAGCTAAAGTAAAATGATAATAAAACTAAAAATAATCAAGAATAAAGATGAATTCAAGGGTAGAAAGATCTAGGGTATTGATTTCCCCAATTGCCGGATTAATTCTTAACTTTTAAGCTACAATCTCGCCGTAATACTCTATGAGAATTGATTTATGGCCTATCATAATCATCTCTCAATCAATTATGATAATTTACTAGAAGCATTTTTTTGAACTACTCTAGCTAATAATTTATGCAACTCAGAATTATCACACCAAAGATTTGTTATTTCTAAACCCACTTTTAAATTCAAGTAATTAATCTCTTCAATTACCCAAAGTTGGTGTTGTTCAACAACAATCTAACCAAGTATTTTATTCTCAAACAACACAAGGAAATTAGACACGATTAATCAAGGGTCCATCCAATTAATCACAATACAAAACGTAGTTGAACAATCATAGAACAAACACGACTCGATTCTACCAGAATAGAGTTAAAACTTCATCCAACAATTGGTTCCATCAACCCTAGACTAAATGTTTAGCTACTCATACTAAAATAAAACAAAGCAATAATATGGTTTCACAATTAATGGTAAAAAGAAGAAGAAAGAAAAACTCTAAAGATGGCTTGATCTCCTCTCACTTGTTCTTTCCTCCAATTGAGTCTAAAACAAGCTTAAACTGACTTTTGGGCGAGTTTTGGGTTCTTATAGGGTTAGGTTAATTGCCCAGGAATTTAAACTTTAGCCCCTGAAGTTCTTTGTTTCTAAACCCCCGACCGCGGTCGCGGTCATTTAGAACCTTTCTGTTTTTCTCCGCGTTCCATTGCGCCCAGGTCCACGGTCGCGGAATTGGCTTTCACCATTTCCTTTTCCTTTTCTTGCTTTTTTTCATCCGGGCTATCATTGATTGGCCTTCTATGTACATAATTGACTCCAAAATGCTCTTCATCTTTCTCCTATCTCGGATTGTCTCCTGCACAACATAAAAATCTCAATTAGAGCATTTTGTTATCTTTTATCATTTAAACAAAAATATAGCATGGTTAATTTAGAGAATAAATAGCGTCTACATTGCATAATATAGGCTACTATCAGCACCCCACACTTAAATTGTTGCTCGTCCTCGAACAACAAAACCACACTCTACAGGCCTAACTTCACTGGGCAACTACCTTAGCATAACATCCACACCTCAAGAGTGGACTCTCTCTCTAGCCGCGCAATGTCCCTAACCGGCTCACTTACTCTAACTCAGAGGTCCAGACTTACCTCCCTTTCATGAGTCAAGTTCATACTCATCACAAAAGAGACTTATGTCATAATTAATACAATATGCACGCACTGAGGACTTCAAATAAATAAAATTCGCTCACCCTCAGAAAGAACATTCTTGTGCCACAGAAAACGCACCATATGATTGCCCATAGTGTACTACTCTACTAATCAAGCTCATTCAGTCTATGATCAATTAGGACTTTATTTGGATGTAATGTAGGTTGCAGGTCTAGTAGGATACATTTGGATATAATAGTGACTACACCTCCCTAAGAACTTTTAGTACATCTATTTCAACATTTAAGCCCATACTTATGTCAAACCACCATTCCATATTTACATCAATATGTCATACCCCCTACTTCTTTAAGCACAATTATCTCAAAATCCACCACCATCAAAGACGTATTCTTTACACAATACAACTCTTTTTTTTGTCCAGTCCAGGTGGCTTTTAGTATTAATTTTCAACACCGTGCACCTTTATCCGTACTTCCTCAGTTTCACTCAAAATCTCAACCAACCACCCCACTTTAACTTTCACACATTTCATCACAATTCAAGTGCTTATAAGAGGTGATAAGGTTCAAATAGATGGACAATTCAAAAAATGGTTAAGGCTTGTAATATAGTTGCCAAAGAAAACAGGATTACAGGCTCAAAGGAGTTAACTATGGTATATACAATTAGGTGGATGGAACATGTATAGATAGAGTTCAACAAAGAAATGCCTATATCACTTCATAGACCAAATAAGACTACCATTTCGCTTTGCAAACACACATGGCATGTTCTAGGCGTTAAAACTTATCACAGAACACAAAGCCTCACTCACACATGGCACATGACTCAATTCAGGTTGGATCATAAGACACTCCGCTCAGAGTACTTAAGCCAAATCAAGAACACACATTTTAAGGCTTTCTCGCTAGAGTCAACTAATGAGCCTAAGTGTCACACTAAAGTAGTTTATATTCACGGCCCCATGGAGTTAAGGGGTCCTATTTCGATTCTTTCCTCGCCCATAAGTTCCTAACTAAAAATGAAAAAAACTAACTACACCCGGTTCAAATAAAAACTATTGGAAAAGAACTATGGTTTAAAGAAAAATCAAGGGGGAGTTGATACACTACTACAAAACCAAAATATTTTTGTATTTGTTTTTTTTTGTTTTTTTGTTCGACTTTAGTCCCTTAAGAAACCTGTCGAGTGGTGTCCATCGTCGGGCCAAGTCGAAGTTAACTTAAGAAACTAAACTACCAATAAAATATATACATATACAACAACATACACATCATTCCCCACCACACAGTTAAAAAATTGGCATGTCCCCATGTCAAATAAATTAAAGCAGAGTAAGGTAAGGGGACTTCCCTGATACTCAGTCCTGATCGGAGACATTGCCAGGATCGAGGTGACAAGCTCGTCCTAGCGCACTCTGTCAGCCCATAATCTTCTTCTCAGACTTTGCGCTTTGAGTAGCCAAAGCATCAACTCTAGTACCCAGGTCCGTGACCGAAGTGCGCAGCCCAGCCAGATCCTACTCCAGAGCTGTCAGACGGGTACTCCGGTGGGCCTGAGATAGGCCTGCCTTATTAGAAATCTGCACCTGTGGGGGTGAGGCATGCATTGCCTCCTCCTGACCATCATCATCATCATCTGACTCATCTGAGGTGTCGCTTTGAGCAACTCCAGGTGCCACTGGGTCTTTCCTGATGGTTACTTTGGTTTTCCTAAATGCGACCTCCTTTGTCACCAACCCATCCATGTTGGGGTTCTCGGGAACTCTTGCTGCTCTGCACAATTTGGTGACCAGAAAAGGAAAGTAGAATCCGTACTTCTTTTCGGTTGAGCGGATGAACATTTCTTCCTGGATAAGCCGAGCCACATCGAAATCGTAACCTTTCACAAAACACCATATCGTTGCTGCCCTAGGTCCATTGACATCAGTGGTGTTGCTCGATGGCAGTAGAAAGATGTTGATGATGGTCAGCCAACACTTTGCTTCCCAAGTGAGGGAGGATGCACACAGATGGTGTGGATGAAGAGTTTCCAAGTGACATGACTTTTCTGATATGTCTGGTAAAAATCTTCAGCCCCGTTGAAGGCTGGCAACCTGTACACTCGTCGGATGGCCTCACGTGAAGCATCCACTATGGTTCGGCGCACTGTGACAACTCGATTCTCATGCTCCGGGAAATTTGCATAAAATTCTCTAACCAACATCATATTTCCATCCTCCGGATCCTCATAGAAGTTTTCGAGCCGATGCTGCAACAATTCCTGGTACATGTTTGGGCTTTCCACCTGAAGAGTTGCCCTATCAATGGCCCTTTCGGCCACAGTCTTGTTTGGCGCCTTCGCACTAAACCTCTCCTGGGCTTTTCTGGACACAAACCGCCTACTGTCAAACTGGCTCGAGCTAGCCTGTGCCCGACCTCTAGAAGGACCTCCCGGTCCACTGGCCGAGGATCCTGTGGCCCGTATTTTCCTGGATGGATTCATGATACCTGAAAAAACAAGTGCCACTATTAGTAAGGGTGTGAATTATGTGAACCCAGGTTGGTTACTCAAACTTCACCCGCCCCATGGTCACAATAGCATTTACATCTCATTGGGGTAATTCAACAAACACCTAGTGTGCATATGGCTACAATTTAGTACAAATAACCCCATAGAGTTACAACTCCTCCCAAATCAACTACAATGTCCTCACACACCTATCTCTACCACAATCTACCTATAACACAAGAGAGTCATGATTTTACCTCCCCATTCTGTACTAAAAAGAAGACAAATTTACTCAAAAATTTCTACAAATATCTGAAAATAAACTACAAAAGAGAAAAGAAACAAATTCAAAAAAAAGAAGAGAGAAATCATGAACTTACTTGATATTCTTGCACGATGGAGGTGATACCTTGTTACTGGAGGAAGATGAAGAAGGAGAGCTTTTGGTGAAATGAGGAGGATGGGGGAAAGGGGGCGCGTGTTAGGGATTTTGAGGGGTAAGAGAGAGAGTTAGATTAGGAGAAGGGGAAAGAGAATGGGGAAAGTGGGGGGGGGGGTGTTTTAGGTTAAGAGGGGTTTAGAAAAAAAAAAGAAAAAAAAATAAATACTTACCTGACGCATTGCCCCGACCGCGCCCAGCTCCGTGGTCGCGTCCGTGGTCGTGGACGATGGGCAGCAACCTGTTGAAACACCGCGCCCGGTCCGCGGTCGCAGTGACCCAAAATAGTGACTCCCTTAATCACCACACCCGGCCCGCGGTTGGGACCGCGGCCGCGGTTCGGCACTCCGCAATTTTTTTATGTTTTCTTCAATTTTTACCTCTCCGGGGTTAGCTTTTGACCCCGACTCCTCCCGATGTGCACAAAGATTTCCCTGCACACTAATAGCGTTGTTAGTATCGTTCACATCAAATACAACAAAAAACAAAAAAAGATCATGGGTTGCCTCCCAAGAAGCGCTTGATTTAGCATCGCGGCAGGATGAATTAAAACAAACCATGGGTTGCCTCCCAAGAAGCGCCTGATTTAATATCGCGGTGATGCAAGCTCTACTCATCACTTTTCATTTGTGTACTAGGGCTCTTCCAAAGTAATTACCAATGAATCCCTTTTTTCTTCGGCCATTCCAAGGTAATTTTTTAACCTCTGCCCATTCACTGTGAACTTGTTTGTCCCATCTTCTGATTCAATCTCCAGGGCTGCACTTGAGAACATTTGCACCACTCTGAAGGGTCCTGACTATCGGGACTTCAACTTACATGGAAACAACCTCAATCTTGAGATAGATAGCAACACTAGATCTCCGGTTTGAAGTTTCGATCTAAGATGTGCTTATCATGCATCAGTTTCATCCTTTCTTTTTATAGTCTAGCACTCTCGAATGCCTGGAACTTGAATTCCTCCAGCTCATGCAACCCAGTGACTATGTTGGTGCCCGTTGTCTCCACATCTAAATTCAACTGCCGTAATGCCCACAGTGCTTTGCATTCGAGCTCTACCGAAAGGTGGCATGCCTTTCCAAACACCAACTTGTATGGTGACATGCCAATTGGAGTTTTGAAGACTGTGCGGTATGCCCACAATGCATCATCCAGCTTCTTCGCCCAATCGGTCCTTGTTGCATTCACTATTTTTGTAAGAACACTTTTAATCTCCCTATTGGACAATTCAACTTTCCCGCTTGTTTGTGGATGTACGATAAGGCTACCTTGTGGCGAACTCCATATTTCTCCAACAGGCATGCGAATGCTCTATTGCAAAAATGGGAGCACCATCACTGATTATAGCTCTTGGGGTGCCAAAACATGTGAAGATGTTTTTATTTAGGAAACTTGTCACCTTTTTTTCATCATTGTTTGGGAGATCCACCAATTCAACCTACTTGGAGACATAGTCAACTGTAACCAATATATATTTGTTACCGTATGAGCTGATGAATGTCCCCATGAAGTCGATCCCCCACATGTCAAACACCTCCACCTCTTGAATTGTGGTCATTGGCATCTTATGACGACGGGAACAGTGTAAGCCAATACAATCTCTATTCCAACACCTTTGCTGCTGTCCGGATTCCTCCAAAGTGTCCACTATATGGTGAAGCATGGCAAGCCTGCAAAACAGAAGGTTGATCTTGCTCGGGGATACACCTCGGGATCATGTTATCAACACATATCTTAAACTGTAGAGTTTCATCCTAGTAATAAGCACGAAAATCACGGAAGAACTTTTTCTTTTGAATTGAGGAGAGGTCATAAGGTACAATACCACTTGCTAAGTAATTAGCAATATCAGCATACCATGGTGCCTCCTCCATTGTCACAGCAAGTAACTGCTCATTCAGAAATGTCTCAGTGATATCTTCAACCTCCATTCTCTTTTTTACTCCTTCCAACCTCGAGAGGTGGTCCGCCAATGGTTGTCCATCCCCTTTCTGTCACGGATTTCCAGGTCGAATTCTTGTAGCAATAGAACCCAGCGAATCAAGTGTGGCTTTGACTCCTTCTTTGCTATCAAGTACCTAATTGCTGCATTGTTAGTATAAACAATAATTTTTTAGCCAATTAAGTACAACCTGAATTTGTCGAAGGCAAACACTACAGCGAGCATTTCCTTTTCCGTGAAAGTGTACTTCAGCTGTGCACCACTAAGCGTCCTACTTGCATAGTAAATCGGGTGCATCATCTTATCCTTGCGCTGCCCCAAAACTGCTCCTATAGAATAATCACTGGCGTCGCGCATGAGCTCGAATGGTTTCTCCCGGTTGGGTGCAACAATGATGGGTGCAGTCACTAATCTCTTCTTCAGCTCCTCAAATGCTAACTTGCAAGCATCAGAAAACACAAAGGGCTGGTCTTTTTCAAGAAGCTTACATAAAGGGTTAGAAATCTTATAAAAATCCTTAATGAACCGCTTATAGAATTTGGCGTGCCCAAGGAAACTTCTCATTGCCTTTACCGAAGTGGGTGCTGGAAGCTTCTCGATCACATCAACTTTGGCATGGTTGACTTAAATTCCCTTTTTGGACATACTATGCCCCAACACTATTCCTTCTTGTACCATAAAATGGCACTTCTCCCAATTCAGCACCAGATTTGTCTCCACACATCTTTTGAGCACTCTTCTTAGGTTGTGAAGACAATCTTCGAATGAATCCCCCACTACGGAGAAATCATCCATAATTCCTCAACCATGTCAGTAAAAATGACTAACATGCATCGTTGGAATGTGGCCGGTGCGTTGCAAATTTCAAAGGGCATTCTCCGAAAGGCAAAGATTCCATACAGACAAGTGAGGACATTTTCTCTCTATCTTCCGGGGCTATTGAGATCTGATTATACCCCGAGTATCCATCCAAGAAACAAAAATGGGATCGCCCAGCTAACATGTCCAACATATGGTCAATGAAGGGAAAAAGGAAGTGGTTCTTTCGGGTTGCTGCATTTAGTTTCTAATAATCCATGTACTGTGACTGTACAAGTTGATATCAACTCGTTCTTTTCATTTTGTACGACCGTCATTCCTCTTTTTTTCGGCACACACTGGACAGGGCTGACCCAATTGCTGTCAGAGATGAGGGAAGACGATGCCCGCATCCAACCACTTGATCACTTCCTTATTTACTACTTCCTTCATATTTGGGTTCAGCCTTCGTTGATGTTCCTTGGAAGGTTTGTGCCCATCTTCCAGAAGAATCTTATGCATGCAGAAGGCTGGGTTGATACCCTTTATGTTTGGCATGGTCCAACCAATGGCAGTCTTGCATTCTTGCATTACCTTCAATAATTGTTCTACCTGCGCAGCTAGCAAACCAGATGATATAATAACAGGCAAAGTAGATTTAGGGCCCAAGAAAGCATACCTGAGGTGGGCTGGAAGCGGTTTCAAGTTCAGCTGTGGTGGTTCCTCTATTGATGGCTTTGCAGGTGGTGTCAGGCTCTCTTCTAAACGTAAGGGCTCGAACTGAGGTTCCCTTTTCCAGAATCCTTGACACTTGAGGGACATGACCCACTCTGTCAACCCTTCACCATCCATTTCTTCTAAATTTGTCAAGCAGGCTCCCAATAGATCTTTGACATTAAGGGTCTCATCCGCTTCTTGCAGTATCACATCCACAGCCTCCACTAGTGAGCATTTTGCATATTCACTGGGTCTCCTCATGGATTGTTGAACGTTGAATATTACTTCTTCATTGTTCAACCTCATTTTTAGTTCTCCAGTCTCACAATCAATCAATGCTCTCCCAGTGGCTAGGAATGGCCTTCCCAAAATGATGGGTATCTCCTCATCTACCTGGCAGTCCAGAATAACAAAGTCTGCAGGGAATATAAATTTTCCCACTTGCACCATCACATCATCAAAAATTCATGTCAGTCTATAAACTGTGCGATCAGCTAGTTGCAGCAGCATTAAGGTCGGCCTAGCTCTGCCAATGCCCAGTTTTGTATAGATTTCCAAGGGCATCAAGTTTATGCTGGCTCCCAAGTCATATAATGCTTTTGCAAAATCATAACTCCCAATAGTACACGGAATATTTAAGCTACCTGGATCATACATCTCTTGGGCCATAGGTCTTGTCACTACCGCGTTGCAGGTCTGTGTCAGAGTTACAGTGGACAAGTCCTGGAAGTCAAATTTCCGCGACATCTGGTCCTTCATCATCTTTGCATATCCTGGCATTTCCCTCAAAGCATCCATCAGGGGAATATTCAATTGAATCTGGCGAAGCATCTCTATGAATTTCCTGTATTGATCATCTTTCTTTGTTTTTCCAATCTCTAAGGGAATGGTGCAGGAGTCACTCTTTTTCCATTGCTTGCTGGCTGTTCTTTGTTGGAAGCTTGTGGAAAAAGATGTACCACCTATTCTAATACTTGTTCACCCTTTTTTGTCTTACCCTTGTCAACCTGTGCCTGTTCAACTACAACTTTTGTTAGTTCTGTTGATTCATCTGCCTCTAATGGAACTGGAGTGGCTGGTGTAGTCTTTGTTCTGGATTGAGCAACTTCTTGCTCTCTGTCTAAATCTCTCTTATTCCGGAGACTTACTGCCATTAGTTGATTTGGGCTTTGCTCCTTTGGGTTAATATTTGTGTCTGTCGGCAATGTTCCTTGCGGGTGGTTGTTTAAGTCCATGGACAGATGTCCCAGTTGAGTTTCAATGCCTTTAATTGTTGAGTCATGTGCTGCCAACTTTTCCTGCATCTTACCATTGTTCGCATGAGTTGCTGCAGCATGCCCCTAATTTCTACCATGTTGTTGTCTTGCTGCTGATGAGGTGGCTAATATGCCAACTGTTGTTGGTGCTGCTATTGATATCCCTGTTGCCTTTGATATGACACCACTTGGCCTTGTGGCCGTATACCTCCAAGTTGTGGCATGTTGGGCCTGTATTGCTGGTTAGGTGTTGGCCCCCATTGTTGTCCTCCTTTCCTCTGACCCCCAAAATTATTAACATAATTCATGTCCTCTCTAAAGCCCTGGTTATCACTCTCTCCACTCCATGAGCACACATAAGACTGATTAATGCAAGGGGTACACAATCCTCCATTTTTTGTATCAACAATATGCACTTACTTTGTACCCATATCGTCAATCTTCTTTGTCAGTATGCTCATCTGAGTCATGAGCATAGCTATGTTTTCTGCATGTGAATTGTTTGGGTCAAGAGGGATAGAATTCACTATTGGTATCAGGGTCGTACCTCTCGTCATCCAGCCTGAATTCTAAGACATCTTATCGAGAAGAATCTTGCACTCTGTGAATGTCTTGCTCAGAATTGCACCCCCAGCTGGCCTCTACATTATCTTTCAAATTGTCTGCAAAACCCATGTGGAATCTCTAGCCAAGCATCTGGTCTGGAATGCCATGGTGTCGACACTTCACTAGCATCCCTTTGAACCTTTCCCATTTTTCCTGCAAGGTTTCAGTAGGTTTCTGCTTGTACTGCAATATCTCATCAATCTGCCTTGCAGTCTTGTTGGGAGGATAGAACTTGTTTAGGAACTGCTTGAGTAATTCCTTTCAAGTGGCAATGGAATTTATTGGGAGCGAATTCAGCCAAGTCTGAGCCTCTCCGGTCACCGAGAACAGAAACAGTAGCAGCTTGATGGCTTCCGAGGTCACATTAGGCTGCCTTTGGGTCACACAAATTGACAAGAAAATTTTCAAGTGTTGTTGTGGGTCTTCAATGTGTGACCCGGAGAACAGTCCCTTATTCTGCAACAGATGCAACATGTTGTTGGTGATTTATAATGTCTTCGCTTGTATCTGGGGCACAACAATGGCGGTGGTCAGATTGTCAGCAGTTGGTTGTGCCCAGTCATAAAGAGCAGCTTCTGGCACAAGAGGTTCCACCACTCCATTATTCGGATCAACCTGGTTGTTTCGATTGTTTGCATTGACGTCATCCACGTTGTCCATTCCAATTGCGAGTTTGTGTTTTTGTTGTGACTGTTTGTTCTTCTTGTTGGAATGGTTTAATGCTCTGAATAGTTTCTCGGGGTCTGGGAGTCCTTCGAAAAGTTCATCAGTCCGCAAAGATCTTTTAGGCATACCCCTGAGTCACAGGAGAGTTCAACGTGAGAATTTCAATGGAAAAGTTTATAACACCATAGAAAATTGGTCTAAACTAAAACTCCTAGCAATTCTTCTAAGTTGTAATAAATAACACCGTCAGTTCTCCGGAAAAGGCGCCAAAATTTAATCACGCCCAACTATACCTTATAAAAAGGACAAAGCGGTCGCTGAAAATATAATCCGGTTTAAGTCCGGAATCGAATCCACAGGAAACTAACCTATTCGCTACAACTCTTAATAATGCTAGTAACAAGCTCAGACAATTTTCGAATGCAAGATTTTTATCAATAAACAGTGGAATTTATTTAGCTAAAGTAAAATGATAATAAAACTAACAATAATCAAGAATAAAGATAAATGCAAGAGTAGAAACATCTAGGGTATTGATTTTCCTAATTGTCGGATTAATTCTTAACTCTTAAGTTATAATCTCGCCGTAATACTCTATGAGGATTATGAGTTATGGGCTATCGTAATCATCTCTCGATCAATTACGATAATTTATTAGAAGCATTCTTTTGAACTACTCTAGCTAATAATTTATGCAACTCAGAATTATCCCACCAAAGATTCGTTATTTCTAAACCCACATTTAAATTCAAGTAATTAATCTCTTCAATTACCCAAAAGTGGTGTTGTTCAACAACAATCTAACCAAGTATTCTTTCTCAAGAAACACAAGGCAATTAGACACGATTAATCAAGGGCTCATTCAAATAATCACAATACAAAACGTAGTTGAACAATCATAGAACAAACACGGCTCGATTATATCACAATAGAGTTAAAAACTTCACCCAACAACTGGTTCCATCAACCCTAGACTAAATGTTTAGCTACTCATACAAAAATAAAACAAAGCAATAATATGGTTCATGATTCACAATTAATGGTAAAAAGAAGAAGAAAGTAAAACTCTAAAGATGACTTGATCTCCTCTCACTTGTTCTTGCCTCCAATTGAATCTAAAACAAGCATAAACTGACTTTTGGGCGAGTTTTGGGTTCTTATAGAGTTAGGTTAATTGCCTAGAAATTTACAGTTTAGCCCCTGAAGTTCTTCGCTGCTAAACCCCCGACCGCGGTCGCGGTCTCAACCCTGGACTCGACTGCGGTCGTTTAGAACCTTTCTGTTTTTCTCCGCGTTCCATCGTGCCCAGGTCCGCGGCTTTCACCATTTCCTTTGCCTTTTCTTGGTCTTTTTCATCCGGTCTATCATTGATTGGCCTTGTATGTACATAATTGACTCCAAAACGCTCTTCATCTTCCTGCTAGCTCGGAGTGGCTCCTACACAACATAAAAATCTCAATTAGAGCATTTTGTTATATTTTATCATTTAAACATCAATAAAGCATGGTTAATTTAGAGTATAAATAGTGTCCATATTGCATAATATAGGCTACTATCAGTGTTCATATTTGGTAACTTTTACCCGATTTCGAGACGTGGGCCCGGGGAGGCTTTTTGAGCGATTTTCTAAATTCTTGCTTTAACTTTGATTCCGTTTACTATATTAGTTTCTTGTAGTTATATTTATGTTATGTAATTGGTTTTGGCTAGATTTGGGTCATTTGGAGCCGGATATTCGTGGAAAGAGCATTATTTCGGATTGATTTGAGCTTGGTTTAAGGTAAGTGACTTGCCTAACCTTGTGTGGGGGAACTCCCCTTAGTATTGGTATTGTTGTTGATATATGAGCTCCATGTACGTGAGGTATCGAGTACGTACAGAGGCTAATTGTTGTAAAACCCAATTTTTATTAAATAATAACATGTCTTTCCTCTTATTTGAATGTATTAGCATGTGCAGTATCCTGTTAGACTCAGAAAGTATGCATACTTGCCTTAACCGTTTACCTGAACTACGTGCAGCATGTTTAGTGATTTTTACCTATCTTTCCTTAAATTGTAAGATTTCCAATATTGAATTCTATTGTTTGGCTGCATATTTACTTTGGGACTACGGAACGGTATTCCGGGAGATCCCACTGCACTGCATATTTACTTTGGGACTAAGGAACGGTATCCCGAGAGATCCCCATGTACTGAATATTTACTTTGGGACTACGGAACGGTATTTCGAGAGATCCTCTTGTCTTGCATATTTACTTTGGGACTACGAAACGGTATTCCAGAAGATCCCCTTGTCTTGCACATTTAAGTTTGAGACTACGAGACGGTATCTCTGGAGATCTCCTGTTGTATATTTGTGTACTAAGCTGTTATGTTCTCTATGATTTCTTCTCTGTTCAGTTCCAGTCTTTATTATATTGCGATATTTCATTCTTGTCTTGTTATATTATTTATATACCAGTATAGCCCTGAGATGACCTCGTTACTACTCGGCCGAGATTAGGCTTGAGACTTATTGGGTACCATTGTGGTGTACTTACGCCCTTTCCTGCACATATTTTTCGTATGCAGATCCAGGTACATCTTACCAGCCTCATCGCTAGAGCAGTCGCTGCTGCTTACCGGAGACTTCAAGTTACATCTGCCAGCACCCGCAGATCCTCGGAGTCCCCCTCTATCTCCTTATGTTCATTTTCCCTTCTTTCTGTGGAGTTGATGTACAGAACAGTTAAGACTCCTTTTAGTAACTTGTGACTTACGGTGTTCCAAATTTTGAGAATTGTTTTGTACATTTCAGAATTGACAGTTGTATATGCCGAGTGGCATTCAGTTGCTTATTAGAAAATTGTTACTGTTAGTAGTTAATGTTCATATTTTGTTTCATTTCCGCAAAGTGTTAGACTTACCTAGTCGTAGAGACTAAGTGTTGTCACAACATCTTACGGAGGGAAAAATGGATCGTGACACTTACATACTCGATATATTATTTTGTACTAACCGGGGACACGGCATTTCATGTTGCAAGCTCAGATAGTCAATTTGGCGGCCCCTTGTGGATACTCTCAGTTCTAGCAGTTGATTTGCTAGACTCCATTTCATCAAGAGTGCCGCCGAGACTAAAGGTTATTTGATTTTGTGATTCTGTGCCGATTATGTTATGTCTGTTAGATGTTCTTAGAGTTTTTTGTTGACACATCTATGCCAGTGGCCAGTTACCGTATGCTAGACAGATTTAATTTGTTCCAACAACACACTCAAATCAAAATTTAATTTCTAACATAAAAATTTTCAAATTCAACGTTGAGTGAGTTTTTTATGGTTTTCAATAGAGTCCAATGTCCAACTAAAATCGATAGATGAAGAGCGTCAAATGATAGACAAACGAGACATATAAAGGACTTTTTCATTATATACACCATGGGGTTATATAATATCTTAATGCAATGCATACAATTTTCTGTAATTCGCTGTTGAATTAAATAATTAATAATACTAATAACCTTTAAATAGCTTTTAATCTAATATTAGTATAACTGTAATGTACATTGGAAAGAACAACAATAGTTTTCATACGGTCCAGAGACCAAGCAACTTTGTCATGAACGATTTAAGATCATTTTCCTAAGAAGTACACTAATAGCTAATTGGGTTAATATCATTAACATTTTATGTAATTAATTGATAGATAGTATTTTATAAATTGACTAATATTGATGATATTTGTGCTCTTAAAGGCCAACTTGATAGTTTTCTCTTCAATTGACTAACCCCTCAATAATTAATTATTACTATATCAGTTTATCATGTAATATTCAGTAATTAATTACAGACGTAGCCCCATCTATTTATAATTAAAAAGAGAGGAAAAAGCAATCTCATTAACCCAAGTGGCATCATCATAATATGTCACTTGGCGCTTTAAGACAATTCCCCAAAAATATAGGAGCTACAATTTACCTTTGTTTGGGATAAAACTGTCGTAGGAGAAATTTCAAAATTTTTAATTTTTTTAAAATTAGACTTTTTAATCCACAATCTATATCTATTCTATATATAATTAAAAGGAGAAGAAAAATCTCACTCCTTAAGCCAAGTGTCATCATCCCACTATGCCAATTGGCACTTTAAAATATTGCTCCAACTAATTAGGAACTAAAAGTTATTTGGGATAAAAATGGCCTACAAAAAACGTTAGAAATTTCACAACCTTTTCTTTTTTAATAATTAAATGGCTTTACACACTATTTAATCCACATTCACAATATTAATTAAAAACCTTTTACTATTCATTTGCCCTAAATTATATCTGCAAAATAACAGAGTGTCCCCAACTATCTCAACCACGATTAAAGCTCACGACTCAAACCGACTACTCGGTAACTACTGCACAAACTGCAAACTTATATTTCATGCCAGTAACTTACACGGTACTTCAATTCTAATATTCCTACTGCTATCAAGAATTAAAGAATACCTACGGCTGATGCAAAGAATGGCTCCTCACAGTGATTTCATCAAGGATATAACTATTTCAAAAATGCAATGAAAAATTGAAAGTTCGAGTTGTTCTTTTGTGGGAAGTACCAGATCGTTATAATTCAGACATTACATTCTCGATTGAATTGGTTCTACAAGATGAAAAGGTCTTCAAAATATGTTAATTTCTTACTAACTTGTTTTGCTCTTTCTTTCGTAAGTTGCAAATTTCAATTTGTTGCTTTGTGTTTTTGAGTTATTAATTCGTTCAACTCTACAAGATAAAAGTACTATTAAGTTTCAATTTTAGAATAGTTCCTTTGTTTATGTGACTAACCAATTCATTCAACTCTACTATTGAAATGTAAAAATTTGAAGTTTTTGCTATATTTTTTGGGGGGGAGTATCTCTTTATTTTCTCCCTTTCTCTTTAAGAGGCACTTCACACATTCATCCAACTTTCTTTTTGGATGTGATTAAGTTGCAAGATTTGTATGACTTAATCTGGAATTTTTTAGGCAATACAATAAATATGGTAATTCATCAGACCTTATATTGGATTTTTTTATTTAATTCGTCAGACCTTATACAGTAACTTATATTGGATTTCTTTTGTGGCTAATTCGTCAGAACTTCTCTGTTTTTGATGTGATTAAGTTGCAAAATTTGTATGAGTTAATCTGGAATTATTGTGTTACTAATTTATTCAAACATTGTCTTTTATTTAATGTAATTTTTTGTAGAGTGATCAGATACATGCTTCTATTGGAAAGTCAGTTTTGCCTCTTTTCAAAACACAAATTAATGAGCTTGGTTTATATCTTATGGCGAACTTTATTGTTTGTCAAAATAAGGAGAGGTTCAAAACCACAAAATATAGGTTGAGGTTGACATTTACTCAACGAATAACAGTGACTGAAACAACTGATCCATTTCTTCCTATGAATATCTTTGATCTACGACCATATGATCAATTGATAAATAAGGTTGATTTGAACGAGACTGGATTATTTGGTAATAATAACTTTTACCTTAAATTTCTAATTATGAATTTTTCTGCAATTTCTTTTAACATCTTCTTTTTCTTTAGATGTGATCGGAGAAATCGTCATTTGTGAGGTAAAAACGCACAAACAAGGTGGAATTTCGAGGAAGTTTATGGATATCGAACTAGAAGATGATGAGTAAGAATAAACAGTCATCTACTGATTTAAAGATGGATTTGATGATTACATTTGCTTACAATTATATATCTATTTCTATTTGGCAGGAAGAAGAAATTGTCTTTTACATTCTGGGGCGAATTTGTTGATGAAATTGTACCTCACCTGCTAAGTTCTAACAACCAGCCTATTATTGTTGTTATACAACTCATAAAAGCCCGTAAATTTCAAGGTAAAATGCAATTATTCAATTTGACATTATTTTGTGAAAGTTAGTCATTACATCTTAAACATATGTTGTTTTGCAGATTCATATTATGTGCGCAATACTTGGAATGCATCAAAGTTGTGGATTAATCTAAATTTTTCTCAATCTGACGAGTTTAAAACACATGTCAATAGATATTTTTTCATTGCATCTATCCTCAAATATATTTTTCAAGTATACATCTAACTATTTACTCATTTATAAATACAAATTACTTTCTATTCGAGATAATTACACTGAGAGGCTGATTCAAACCATTTCTCAACAAAGTTACTATGTCTCAGATGAGTTAGAGAAAGGCATTGTTCAAGTTAAAAGATGGCCAATTAATGGAGTCCATGAAAGTGAGTAAACTATCTTGTGTAGTATTAATTCAATCGGTCTTTAATGTTAATAGTTGTTCTATGCACAACTTTTACAATGTATCGTGTAAGTCCTTATGTGATAAAATTAAATAAAGAAGCATAAACATTACAATGTTATGTTAATCTTCTTGCTTTGATATTCTTAAAGACCATCTTTTACAATTAATAAGACAGTCGTCGCCAAGAAAGTTCTCTTTTTTTATTATATTTGCAGCTTATTGGTGTTTCGCATGTTTGAAGTAAGAGTTGTTTGTTTTTTAACTTTTTCTATTCACATATTCTATAGGGGGTAGTTTTACCATATAAATTGCGCAACATAGATAGGTGTAGGCTTAAATAAATAGTGATTCAATTTTTGGTGATATATTCCTTAAATACGCTATTGAGGTCTCAAGTTTATTGTTTATTCGCCTATTTTATGATTTTAAAGTTGATTCACACATTTAGCATATGATAAAAAAAATTATTACATTGACTCAATTTGCATATAAATCTTTAGTTTGACTAATATAATTTGGTATTAATGATGGATGGAGAAGATGACAACTCTGTTTAGCGAGTGAAATCGTTGGGGGCTAATGCATTTTTTATGCGTAGCAGAATGCACAAAAGGAAAATATAAGAAAGACTCCAATCATATCAATATTCTACTGCACACTTAACTCTTTTTTACACAAGTTCCTCTTGATTTTGAGCCAATTATTAATCCAGAAACACTATCTTTAAACACTAAATCTTGTAGTCATGCAAATTAACCTATCTTTAATATTTGTATTAAGGAAGTTATATGTAACATATGTTGCACCACAAATCACGCTTCATATGTTCACCTCTCGATGGCTTTTTGGTTACTAATTGATGACAACCGTGATATTTCTAGTATAAAGTTGTGATGACCCAAAAGGTCATCCCGTATATTTCTAGCTAATTCTATGTGATTCGGACCTTAATTGCAAAATTTGATGTTAAAAGAAGTTTTGAGGAATTTCATTGATTTTGGTTTAATTCATCGTTTTAGTGTTGTTTTATGTGGTTTGAAACCTCGAGTGAGTTTGTGTTAGGTTATATGACTCGTTTGTGTGATTAGACAGGGGCCTCGGGTGTGTTTTGGATGGGGTACAGGTCATTTTCTTCCAACTTTGAACTGCTGTATTCTGGTGTCTGAAGTCCTTCATCGCGATCGCAGTGCTTCCTTCGCGATCACGATGTGTCTTTGCTGGTCGCCCAAAATTTCCTCTTCGCGATCGCGTAGCTCCACCTTTTTCTCTTTCGTGTTCGCGTGAGCATCTTCACAATCGCGTAGTACAATCCAGCCAGCCTTCCTTTTTCCTCTTCACGTTCGCATAATTGCATTCGCGATCGCAGAAGATAACCTACTCCTTATACGCGATCGCATAAGTTATTCCGCGATTGTGTAGAGCATTTTAAGCCAGTAACCATTTCCTTCTACGCGATCACGTCTCGTTTTCCGCGATCGCGATGAATAAAGCACCTGGGCAGAATATAAGTTTGTAAAATCGGGGTTTCACCATTTTAAACAATTTTAACTTCTAGAACTCGATTTTTGGCGATTCTTTGAGGGGTTTTCACACAAATCGAATGGTTAAGTATTCTTCCACTATAATTAATTAAATTTCATGAATTAGTTCTTGTCTTTATCATTTAATTTGTGTTTTGGGTTGAGGGGATTGTGGATTTTGAAAGAAAACTTCTAAAATGTAAAATCATGATTTGAAAGATCAAATGTTATCGGAATTGAATAAATTTAGTATGGGTGAACTCGTACCGGAATGGGTAACCGGAATTTGTAGAATTTGTCGGATTTCGTCGATTTTTATAATTTTGTAAAGATTGAAACTTTATTATTCAGAATAGTTCCTTATACGTTTTATATGTATTTTGAAGTTGTTTTAGTTGATTTTGAGACGTCCGGAGGCCTTTCCGCCCAAGAAGTCTATTTTTGAGTATCGGGTTGTCGTCTTTGAGGTAAGTATCTTGACTAACCTTGTGTTGGGGAACTACCCCTTAGGATTTAGTCTTCTTTGTTGATTGTAGTCCGTGTATACGAGGTGATGAGTGCGTACTCGTACTTATTTGCTAATAGATTGGCCTTTTAGGATTTGTAGGTTCTTATATTACCTGTGTATGAGTTGTAATTGTTACGTTTGAATCCTTGGCTATTAATTTCATCATTTCCAGCTTAGATTAGAATTACTTGCTTTTGGATTCCTTTGTTGGCTATTTGATCTTAATTGACTTAATTGAATATCTTACCGCTTTTATCTTCATGCTATACTTTCTTCCTAAAACTGCCAAATTGACTATACTAGTGTTATCTAGCTTTATAGTTGTTTAGTCGTAGTTAGAATATTCGTTCGTTGGTGTCAAGCATGCATGTGAGTCTTACATTGTGCTTTATATGATTTTTCTCTTATGTGTGACTTGGACCTAGTTGATAAATATTTATGTTGTTAGTGTTTTCTTGATGTTGCCTATTATTGGGCTCTTGTTTGAGCTCAGCTTTATTTCGTAAAGTTAACTATTTAGGCGAGATTGGTTGTAGTTGTTTCCCTTGTCGAGATGATGTTGTTTTCATTGTTGACTCCCTTGCTGGGATGGTATGATTTCTATTGTTGTTTATACTGTTAATGATATTGTTTGCGTTGTTGACTCCCTTGCCGAGATGTTGTGATTTATGGTTCTTATTGTTGATTTTCGGATGTTGTAATTTATGGTTCTTATTGTTGATTCCCGGATGTTGTGATTTATGGTTCTTATTGTTGATTTTCGGATGTTGTAATTTATGGTTCTTATTGTTGATTCCCGGATGTTGTGATTTATGGTTCTTATTGTTGATTTCCCTTATTAAATTGTTGTTTATGTTATTTTAGCACGAGGGGACATTATGTGCCGAGTGTTTATTTATTTATTGCACAAGGGGACATTCCGTGCCGAGTGTCTGGGAGATTATGCACGAGGGGACATTCTGTGCCGAGTGTTTATTTATTTATTGCACGAGGGGACATTATGTGCCGAGTGTTATTTATTTATTGTTAGGCTTACCTAGTCCCTAAGACTAGGTGCCATCACGATACCCAACAGAGGAAAATTTGGGTCGTGACAAAAGTATGCCTAATTTATATCATTCATGATTTGCATATATATGCTCTCTCTCAACTTCACTATCTAATGTTTATCATTTTATTCAATAGGAAGGTCCCGGTTAGATTGTTGCAAGTATTGAAAATTTAGAACTTGAAAAAGGGTGGTCATATGTTAGTTGTAAGAAGTGCCAAAAGAAGGTGTATAAAGTAGGAAACATTTATCTTTGTCCAAACCCAAAATGTAAAAAAGAAAATTATTCAGCAATGAATATGTAATAACATAAGCTCTATTTCCTCGTTCCATCAAAATTAATGTATATTTATATCTCAAATCAAACGTACTTTCAAGATTGTGCAGGTAGGAGTCCCCTAACTGTATGTTATGAAGTCTAATTTTTCTATCTTGAAATATTATGACTTTGTCGTATTTCTGAATTTTCAAGGCATTAGAAACCTTTGTTTCGTAATCTACGTGGTATTCATGACTTCATAAAATAATTGTATGTTTTTTATAGTATTTTCTTGCTACTTTATTATACGAATATCTGTTACATTAACATGTTCCAAAAAATAATAATATTTTCATGCTTTTTGTATCTATCGTCTTTTCTAAGATATATTTTGTTATGAAAAATTACAGGTATGAATACTAGTTTAAATCACAATAAGCTGGACAAAATATTTGAACAGGTATCCATATTCGATTGTGACTGTTGACGGTTTCAAAATTTAAAGAAGAATAATGAAAAAGGATGAAGAACGCTGAATCTTCCTCTAGAATTCTCTTTACTCTTCAATTTTACCCCACGTATCTTTTAACTTGACACCTGTCTTCCACGTGTCTCTCTCTTAGTAACCTCTCCACAGTGAAAAAGCTGAAAATCCTCTTCTTCATAAACCGCACGACCTTATCGTTCCACCCGTACGTTTTCAATTCAAACACAGCTCAAAAAAGAGAGGGAAAACAGAGGTAAAAAAGAAAGCGAACATGGCACCAAAGAAACGTGGAGGAAGGCCGCGCACAACGGTGGTCACCGCCAGGAAAGTGGTGGAAGAAACCGTCTCCGTCGTTGTAACGCCAGGCGCCGGCGAAACTGAGACGGAGACTCAAACTCTAACTCAAAGCCAGAGTCAGCCCACTGTTGAAATTCTTTCTTCTTCTACCAAAGAATCATTTGATATTTTAACTCCACCACCTTCCGAAGAACCAACACCTAAAAGAACCATTTCTGTTGAAGACAAGTCTACGCCACGGACTAAGAAAAAGGAGCAACAAAAGGAACAAGAAAAACAACCTCAAGAATTAGAGGAACAGAGAGTGCAGCAGCAAGATGAAGATGAAACACAACCAGCTTCAGAGCCAGACGAGATGCCAACACCTCCAAAAATGCAAGAGGAAAAAAAGGCCAAAAAAAGAAAACCCGAAGCTGCAAAGAAAGCAGCACAAGCTAAAGGCGGAACAGAGGAAGGGGGGAAGAGGAAAAGGAAGAGGGCAAAAGTGGGTGGGGGAGTGGGACCCAGTGAAGGGTACAGAAGGTATGTGTATAGGGTGATGAAGCAAGTTCATCCGGATATGGGAATCTCATCTAAGGCTATGACTATATTGAACAATCTGATGGGGGATATGTTCGAGAGAATCGCCGGTGAGGCGGCGACGCTGTCGAAGTATGTCGGGCGGGCGACGTTGGCGTCGGTGGATATTCAGGATGCGGTTAAGTTGGTATTGCCGGGAGAGCTAGGGAAGCATGCCATTGCTGAAGGGACAAAAGCTGTGACTGCTTATGTGTCTAGTGTTGGTGGAGGAGATAAGTCTAAGTCCAAATCCAAGGCCTAGTGAACTGAAATTTAATGTTTTGTAGTGTCGTTTATCGACATTTAGTTTATGTGTAGTTCATTTGCTTCAACTCTGTTTAGGCGGTTCTATGCCTCCATGGAAATGCACAGCATGCAAAATGGGGCTCTTTTTTGTTATCTTTTTGATTTGCATGCTTGTGAAGTTGCTATATCTTGGTATTCGGTTGTATTTAACGTACATTACTTGCTGTTCTTGGTTATAGCTGGTTTGTTGTTGTAGTTGTGTTCATGTTAATACTCCTCTGTCAGTGTTTTCCGACGGTTAACTTGTTGGCTTTATTGATATTTAGACTTTAAAGTTGAAATAGAAAATATGACAGCGAGGCTGCTCATACTATTTTAAAAGTCAGTAAGGTAACTATGGAGGTTTAGTATTTGATCATTTTGGGAGTGTCAGTTACAAAAATTTGAAGGGTATAATTGCATATGGTGGTTGATCTATGAGGTGGTCTGAAAGATAATAAAAGAGATTTCAACTTCATATCCCTGGCTATATATTCAATTTAACTTCGGAATTGAAATAAGAGTTACAGATTTTTAATTTCTAAGAGCACTTAGACTGAAGCGGATTCGACGTTTTGAACTTATATTCTTTTTTGGTCTACTCTGAAAAGAATTACCCTGTCTAAATTTTTGAAAATAATTTAATCGTAAATTTATAATTTTCTCGTTAGTGAGAAGCTTTATAACTATTCAAGTATTTTAGGTTTTTTTTTACTTAATTAAGACCCCAAAACTTCAAAAGTCATTCATCTTTTTTTTTTAATGTACTGAGAAATTTTCACAAATTATTACTAGTGGTTATTAGCTTGTTGTAGCTATCATTTCCTATATTATATTTTATAGCTATATTTTTAGATTTTTTAGTGAGTATTTGATGTATTTAAATTACTGTATTCATAAATATTGTAGTATTTGTATCATGAATACAATAATATTTGCATGAGTGTATTCGACTGTATTCATGGCGTGAAATATGTGATTATAGTTGGACAAATTATTGTATTCGACGGCATTCGATTGTATTCACGTGAAACAGGGGATTACACTATTTTTAAACGGGAAATGGATCAATTAACATAATAGATTCCTAATATAATTTAACAAATTCAATTATAACACACAAATTTTATATTTTCAGTTATAAAAAAGATACTCAATCGAAAAATACTTTAAAAATATAGCAATCTTTAGAGAAATTATATAATACATCTGATTACATGATTTTTATTAATTAAAAAAATATATGAATACATTCATGGAATATAGCGAGACAGTGAATACAATGAAATACATAGAATACAACGGAATATATTGAAATATATTGAAAAAAAGACAATGAATACAATGAAATATATGAAATACAGCGAGATACATTGAATTACAATTTAAAAAAAAAAGATAATGAATACAATGAAATACATGGAAATATAATAAGATACATTGAAATTCATGAACTATCAATATCGTCAGAGAACATGCCAGACTCTACCAGATTGAGCAGAACCTTAGAACGACGAAGAGAAGAGGAAGACGGAGATTTATATAGAGTTCTGTTTCTCGTGATACAATGAGCCAAATTTTTGGACTCGAAACGCCATTGTTCATCGGCCAGATCCGGTCGTTCAGAAAAAAATCGTCGGCAGAGCTCATGGATCTATCTGCGGCGGCGCCGTCGGTAGTAATCCTAGCGAAGAAGTCGAAATCTTAGGAAGGAGAAGAAAATGAAGTGCAAACAACATTCTTCTTCACACTAGTAGTTGACAAAACGAAGTGCATAGGACTCCTCGGAGCACTGTAATAATAGAAGCCACTGTGTTGTTGGCTACGACCTGGACTTGAAGGGGCACTAACGTACGGAGTGAAATCGTGGTTTCGATTTGTATTTGGGAGAATCGTGATTGTATTCATGGAGAAGGACTGGAATTGAGAGAGAGAGGGTGGAGAAAAATCTGAAAGAATGAGAGAGAAAAATAATACAAGGTGTATTTTATGGCTTAAGAGTAGGAGGTGACCATATATAGATATTTGGCTATAAAAATCAAAAGGTAGCTATGGAATATAATTTTTTAAAAGGGTATTTATTTAAATAAATAAGGTATCAACCTTTGCTATAAGAGGTAACTATTCCTAATTTATATGCTCAGTCAAAACAGGTTCACATGAATTGGTACGGAGGGAGTATGATAAACAGGAATATCATGCCTCACACGTGCCCTTAACTTACTTTGTATCTAATTTCTTGGCGGATGATTAACAACTAATCTAACTTCCTTGACATCTAATTAAAAACTAACGCTTGGTCCGTTCATAAAATGTAGGATATGCTGCAATTAGGATGGATAATTTACTATTACAATGAAGTTGAATTGGTCTGGAGATAGGTACACCTAAATCTTACAATAACCTACCTAACCACACAACCTCTACTATACATGCTGCCATGCTGCGACACTCAGCTTCTACTTTGTTTTGTTTCTTCGATTTCCGTAAAATTAAGGAGTTACGCAGTTTGATGACATTTCCTGTCATTGAACGCCTGGTGTTAGGGCACGCAGCCCAGACAGAATCACACAGTAAGCTGCCAAGTGAGTGGCTGAGATCTAGCTTAGGAATACCACTAAACCAGGGCAACCTTTGATGTACTTGATTACGCTCAATGCAGTTTCCCGGTGAGACCTCTTTGGTTGTTGCAAGTATTGTGAAGCAAATATCTAGCCGTGTGATGGTCAAATAAATCAGCTTGCCCACCAACTTTTGATAACTGCTTATGTCTTATAGTAGAGGAACATTTGTGCCTCCAGTTAATTTGTCAAATTCAGCAGTGGATAGCTTAGTATTGGCTTCAAGTGGTGTGGAAGCTGGCTTGTCACTACTTAGTCCATCGTCTGGAATTAACTCTAAGGCCTATTTACTCTGATTAAGGAGTATCCTTCATGTGATCTCATCACTTCAATACCCAAGAAATACTTGAGTTCTCCAAGATCCTTGACTTTAAAATTGTTTTTGTAAAGCCTGTTTTGCCTCATCAATGAGGTTCTTGTCACCCCAGTAATAAGTAGGTCATCAACATAAACTAAAATGATCACAATGCATTCTCCTTTCTGCTTAGTAAATAGATAATGATCATATGGACTTTGACAGTATCCAATTTCAATAGAATAGTAGTGAGCTTGATATTCCATTGCATCAATGCCTTCTTGAGCCCATATAGGAACTTTAACAGTTTCCATACCCTATACTCCCCTGTCTATGAAAACCTTGTGGCAAGTCCATATAGACCTCCTCATATAAATCTCATTGAAGGAAACATTGTTTACATCCATTTGGTATAGAAACCAGTTCTTTGAAGCTGCCACACTGATGACGGTTTTGACAGTAACCATTTTTGCTAGTGTTACCAATTCCCAAGTCTTTTTCCCTTCTAGTGCATCAACTTCATGCTGCATTGGTTGAATCCAGTTGTGATTTAGAGGCCTCATTGAAGAACTTGGGCTCTGTTGACATAGAAGGAGATCCCAAGTAGGCTTGATTGTAGGGAGTGAGATGAGAGTAGTTCACATACTGGGAGATGGGATATGAACAATGAGCCTTTGCCTTGACAGAAGTGATATTGTCACTAAGCCAAATTGCAGGTCTGGTTGTTCTACTTGGACTCCCATGTGAATCTCCTTGAACATGATTATGCAGTACATTGTCTTAATCTCCTTCTACTGTTAATTCAAGTTGTGGGATCTCAACTTGATCAAGTGCTACAACTGTAGATACTTCATTTGATTGAGGTTGACAATTGTTTCTCTTGTGTCTGGTGCTGCATCATTGTGGTTTTGTGAATCAAAAACTAAGTCTTCTATGTCTGGTATTTTATTTGGTTATGTAGAAGGTGTTGCTTCATGTATCATCTCCTCTACAGAAGGATGCTCAGTATAAGAATCCTCTGCATGTGCTTGACTTATTCCTATATTCATTCATTCTTTGAACATGAAAATGTCAGGTGTTTCCTCTTGTACTTCAGTTTTAAAAGGATATATTGACTTATTGAAATGGACATCCCTACTAATAAAAAATGATAATCTTCAATATCATATAGCTTGTATCTTTTTTTTTTGTTTCTGAGTACCCCACAAAAAATGTATTCCTGGTTGTTGCTATAAACTTATCCTATTTAGGTAATTTGTTTGCATAACAAAGGCAATCAAACACTTTAAGATGAGACAGTTGAGGTGGTCTTCCATATAACAATTCAAATGGTATTTTTCCTTGTATCACTATTTATTGTAATTTGTTAATCAAACATATAACAGTTCTAACACAATCTCTCCAGAATCTTATAGGCGTTGAACTCTGAAAACTCAATGCTCTACCTACTTATAGTATATGTCTATGCTTTCTCTCAACAACTCCATTTTGTTGTGGAGTGTATGAGCAAATACGTTGATGAATCACACCATAGGAAGCTAGGAATTCATTCCATTCGGAGTTTAAAAAAACTCACTACCATTATCTGATGTTAGAACTTTATGCTCTTGTCAAACTAATTATTTATTAAAGCAAAGAAGTTCTTCAATACTACAAACACTTCACATTTGGATTGAATTAGACAGATCCAAGTATATCCATTATGATCATCATCTATGGTAACAAAATAATACTTCTTGTCATATGTAAGTGTTCTGTATGGAACCCCATAAATCCAAGTGCACTAATTGGATAGGACTGTCCGATCTACTACTACTATTAGCAAATTTTAGTCTGCTTTATTTTTTCCAAGAGACAAATCTCACAACATTCCAGAATCCCAGCATCAACTTTATTCTTGAAGTCTGTAATGTGTTGCATTGCTCCAACAGAAGGATACCCCAGTCTCCAATGACATAGCTTTCTATTATTGTCTTCTCTATGAATTGTTGCTCATACTACATGTTTTATTCCTTCTTGTAATATGTACAATCCTTCTTTTTCTTTGCTAATTCCTAGAACCTTCCATTGAAGAGTCTTTGAAACACTCAGAATTAGGAAAAACAAAGCCACACAACAAAGGTGTTTGGTTATCTTTGATACTGAAAGAAGGTTGAACTTAAAATCTGAAACATGTAATACATTCTCAAGCTTATAACCTCCTAGGATCAGTGCATCTCATATACTTGTGATCTCTTCTCTACCACCAGTTGGTACCTATACCATATAGTTACTTTGATCTCTTAGTGTTCTGAAAGTTGATAACAACTCCTTATGTGGTGTTATATGTTGTGATGCACTTGTATCTATTATCCATTCAGAGGCAAAGTTGTTGGATAATCGTGAGGTCCTACCTACCATGTTACCTATTATGTTTCTCACATTGACATTTGATGTAGGCTTCTCCGGCATATTTAGGATCTTCGTGTATTGTTGTTCAGTAAAGAAATGACATTGTCGTTGTACCTCAGATGAATTTCCATTATCTCGTGCTATTATAGAATTGGCCAAAGGCCTGAATCCACTAGTTTGTTTGTTCTTCTTCTTGCTCCTAAAGTCTTGTGGGTATCCAGCTATTTTATAGCAGTTTTCCTTTAAGTGTCTCTTGTATCCACAATGCTCACAGATTAAACCAGGTTTCTTAAAACTTAAAACCTTGGTGTGTCTTTCCTGCTAACATTGTTAGGGGATCCCTGTTCATATCAACTACACCTAGGGACCTTTGACTTTCCTCTTGAGGTATTGTTGCATAGACTTCAATTACTGACATTACCGGTCTCCTTGCTAACATGTTGCTTCTAATATTACTACAGGTTTCATTAAGTCCCATAAGGAACTGCAGCAAGCATTGTGATCTTGGATGCACAACATAGGGGAAAGACTCCTCACAATCACAAGAGGGAAGGGGAGCTAAAACATCTAATTCATTACAAAAATATTTCATCTTAGAGTAATGGGAAGTGACTGAATCAGTACCTTGTCTTAAAGTAGCCAGTCCATAGATGATATATCCTCGTCAAATTTGATCTATCAAATCGCTCATGAAAATCATTTCACACCTTCTTAGCATTAGAGGCATATACTATAATAGGAATTGTCTCATTTGCAACCGTACACCCTATCCACGGCAGAATAATTGCGTTGCATTTCTCCCACTGCTCTCCTAACTCTCCTTTGTACATGCTTTACACAAGTCCCATCCGCAAAACCTACTTTGCTTTTGCCTCGAAGAACCAATTCCATCGATCTACTCCACAACGCGTAATTATCTGGCCTTGTGAGTTTGAGAGGGATTAAGATAGTCTCGGCACATCTCCAACTTGGAGATACACCGGGTGATTGGTCTAGTGAGGTGACTTCATTTCCTGACATTGTTGTAGAGATTGAAGCTTTGTGTTCTTTAACAACTATGAATCATGCCGAAAAGAGGTCGTCCTCAAGGTACCTACTTTGATACCATGTCTAATTTGACCAATTGGAATTGAGAACTCAAATCTAATTCTAGAGAGAAGAGAGAAGAGAGAAGGGAGAGGTAACTGACGGAGAATTCTATATTAGCTTAGTAGCAAAATAGGTGCAGATAGATGTTCATATAGAAGTTAGTTCTGTTAGCCCACACCTTCACACGTGCTCCTCACGTGTCCTTAACTTACTTTGTAACTAACTTCTAGACAGCTAATTAACAGCTAATCTAACTGCCTCCCATAACGATTAGCTCACTGCTACTCTGCATCTTCCATTAGTTTCAAGGATTTATTAACCATTTTTATTATAAGTGAATATCGCGTAAAGTGGAGAGCATCGAGTAAATTAGAAATGGCCGTAAGAGGAGGAGATGATTACAAATGACAATTTGAAAAGAAAGGAGTGAATAAATGATAAAACTCTCTCTCTCTCTCTCTCTCTCTCTCTCTCTCTCTCTCTCTCTTTTCCTCACACTCTCTCTCTTTTTCACTCATTATATTTCTGTCAACTTTCATCGAGGTAGTGAACATGAAGGTTTTTCTCGTTCCATCGGCTTTGTCTTCTTCTCCACGTTCACACTTCCGTTAAGATATAATCTAATTCTTCCGCTTGAGTACACTTCACACAAAACCAACATTGCATCATAATGTTATGATCAAAATAACTCAACACATGTTTCACCTATGCTTCTAAACACTTAATTATGACTGACAAAGTATATGTTTTCTCATTTGGATATAATATTCACTATATTACTTACTTGATCATGGTAGATTAATATGGTGTGCTGTAAAAAGGACTTGGGTAAGTGTTTTGCAGCAACTCATCAAAATTTCCTTCCAGCCTCCAACCATACAAAAACATATTTACTTGTTGGATGTCACCAGTTTGCTGCTTGATAGAATTTAAGGGTCCACCAAACTATATAGAGAATTGTGTTCTCTATTAGTTCCCACAGAAAACACGCATACTGCAGTAAGTAAATAGAACAATGTGTTTTACCTGGAAAACTCCCAGCTCACAGGATCAAAAACCACGACCTACCCTAGTAGAATTTCAACTTCACTACTGAGCAACTTTAGGTTACAACTTATTGTAACCTAGGAATTAACCTCTTAATCTCTCACTAACTTGTAACACTATATTACAAGTCAATTTGTAATAACTCTACTACAAAGACATTGCAACTCGACTAACTCTAGCTAAGACACAAACACAAGGGTTTATGATTTACAAAGATTTCCTACAAAATGCTTCTAACTAAGAAAAGTAGTAATTACAAGTAGAGTGCTTTAGGTACAACACAACTAAGGACATATAATAACTTCAATACATGAAACTGGTCCTTGGTTATGTTGTTCTTCGTTCTTGATGCCTTTGAGAATCATTTGCAAGATTGACACAGACTTGAGAGAATGTTTGATGAGTTCTTGAATGTGCCAGTGATTTGTTTTTCCTTTGCTTGATGTTAATATCTCATTTGTGAAATCACTTGGATGATGTGAGAAAGTTAGGTAAAGAGCATTCCCCATAAAGTTGAATGATGCACTGATTTTGCACTGTAGCATGTGCAGGCAGCAATTTTACAGCTGTGAAAGTCACCTCGAGAACTGGTAGCTATTTTTTCCCTCTGATGTTCCTTTGACTCAGAAAATTTGAATTGTGTCCCCAACTAGAGACTTGTTGACTTGTACAATCATCTCGGGAACTGGTAGCTATCTGTTCATTATGTTGCTCCTTTGACTCTCAAGAGTTGAACTGTGTCCCCAACTGGAGGCTTGTTGATCTGTAAGTTCTTGAGGATGTGTATTAGGTTCCTTATCTGGTTCTTGACAGTAAGTTTATTAGATCATCAAAACATAACAGGGATACACATATAACCTATCAATTTCCCCCTTTTTGATGATGACAAACTTATAATTCAAGTTCCCTCTAAGAACCAGAGTGAAATGTATTCCCCCTGAATCTGTTCCCCATCTTGTTCCCCCTCAATTCTTTTTCCTCCTTTTGGCATCATAAAAAGATCAGTAACAAGCATTTAGCAAAAAGAAGTCCAGCTTGGTTAACTCATGTCATATGTGTACACACATACATGACTAAAAACAGAACATAAGAGCAAGACATACACAGCAAAAGAAGGAAGCTTTCATTAATTTTGGATAATTAAGCAGGGAGCAGTTCCATTGTTTCTAGACACATCCACAAAATAAAAACAGCAAAAACAAAAGTACCAATCGTAAACATCATCACAACTAAAATAGAGGACAGATACTAAGAACTTGACACTTGGGAAAAGGACACTGTTTAGGGAGCACTAGAAGAGAAAGGCCCAGATGAGGAGGAAAGGACTCGAAGAAGGATGTCCATTCAAGCATTGGCTAACACCTGCTCATTGAGCAGTCTCTCCTTTAGGTCCTCAACCTGTTTCCCGAGGTCGGCATTTTCTCTTGTTAGACGGGTAACCTCTGTGCTTTGAGAGCTTCTGGAACCAGGTGCCTCCTGAACCTGACTGAGCTGACCTTCGAGAATGGCATTCCTTGACTTCAACTTCCTTAAGATGGACTCAAGTTCTCCCCCCCCCCCCTATTTTTTTTTTGCAACCTCGTGATGGGTCTCTTAGACGACGACCCCTGGGGAGGTGCCTTTCTACTCCTAGCACTAATAAAGCTCACCAGAGCCATAGTATCATAATCTTCTTCTTCACTATCATCCTTCTCCTCCTGAGACAAAGATCTCAGGAACCATACTTGTTAATGACTCAACATAGAAATGAGGAGATGGAGCAGGATCAGTACTGACCTGAGTTTCTTGTGGAGAACCAGGGGTTTTATCCCAAGTGGAAGAAGAAGAATCCTCTTGGGCAGAGGGATCAAGTCCCTCAACTGGTTCCCCAGTAGTACTGTCAGGTGCCAAAGTTTCAACAGGCACCAATTCCCTTCCCTAGACCTTTGTGCCATTTTCTTCCCCCCTGAGACTTAGATACAACCTCATAGCCTCCAACCACAGTTCCCTTAGCAGATATTGACAACATATTTTCTTTAGCTTCCTGTTCTTATAAGTATTTTTCAGACATGGTGGGGTGTAGTGGGTTGAAGAAGAGAGTTTTTTTTTAGTTTGGATAAGAAAAAGGAATTTTGGATTCTTTGATGTGAATAGTTATGAAAGCGACTGTGAGAGGATTTATTTAATAGGGGTGAGGAACCGGTTAGGAATGGGTATCAATTTTGGGTAGTCGGGTCGCTTCAGATGATCCATTTGGGTTCAAAAAGTGGGAAAGAGGGAAACTAACAATTTAATGATGTGGCATCGTTTTTCAGCTGTTTAAAAATTGTGCATGAGAGTATAAAGGAACTACTAACCTGTGTCAAAGGAACCTGGTTCCCTGATAGATTTTGCAAATGTAAGCCTCATCATTTGATCAATGTGAAATGCATTAGCTACTTGTTTGCTCTGTAATCGTCATGTGTATATACCTGTAACGGTATAGAGATGAGTTAGACTTTGCCAGAAAACACTTTTTAGCTATTTTACCTGTACATTTCTTCCATAACCAATCATCGAAGGACCGGGTCCTCATCTTGATTTCATCAACCCTAGTGCCAAGCGATTCTTTTCAAAATGCTCTTGCTCAGTGCTTCGGTGAAGATATCTGCAATTTGAGCTTCGAACTTCATGCATATGTGCCCCTTTTCAACATTGTCTCTGAGGAAGTGGTGACAGATATCAGTGTGCTTGGTTCTCTTATGTTGGAATGGATCTTTTTTTGCCATGTTGAGTGCACTTGTGTTGTCACACAAGAGGGGCACACAGTCAGAGAACACTCCAAAGTCTTCCAATTGTTGTTTGTTCTACGACAATTAAGCACAGCAAGAAGCAGCTGCCACGTGCTCAGCTTCAGAAGTTGAAAAGGCCAGTGAGTTTTGTTTTCTTGTTCCCCATGAGATTAGACGCGAACCCAGAAAATGTGCCATACCAGAAGTACTTTTCCTATCCACCAGATAACCTGGTTCCTATAACAGTTCTATCGGCAGGTTATGGAACCAGGTTCCACACACTGTTCCTCTCAAATTGATGGAGCTCTTCTTGCATAGTTGTAATCCGGTCTGCATCTTTCAATGCTTCCTTGATATTCTTGGGCTCTATTTGAGAGAGAAAGGTTGAGAAGGCAAGTGAGTTTCTTGTCTTTGATCTGGTTTGAATTCCTCAGCAGCTAGAGTTCCATGTACAGCATCCACAACTCTGTTTTCTGCTTCAGATATTGTGATTGAGGACCAGGTTCTTCTATGTCGGCTGAAGTCTCATCTTTAGTTATGAAGAACAAGGTCCATGTAAATTTGGAGTATTCATCCACAACCTCTTTCCTCCACTAATTGTCACCCTCATAGGTCCACGTAGATCCATATGGAGGAGACCAAGTGGCCTTGAGATGCTAACTTCCTTTTTGGGCTTGAAAGAGGATCTGACTTGATTTCCTTTTACACATGCATACCACACCATGTGATCCTTGAAGCTTGACTTGGGCAGACTATGAACCAGGTCCTTCTCGACCAATTTATTCAGCAGCGTGAAACTTGCATGACCCAGCCTTCTGTGCCATAGCTCAGCATTATCATCAACAACACTCAGACATCTAAGATCTCCATTTTGAAAGGACTCAAAGTTAGCAACATAGATATTTTTGTATCTTTTGGTCACTAACATCACTTCACCAGTCACAAGATTTGTGATTGTGCATATTTTAGATATAAATTCCACTTTGTTACCCTTGTCACAGATTTGGAAAATAATTAGCAAGCTATACTTCAACCCTTCTCGTAGTACGCATTTTCAATAGAGTGGGAAAGAGACTTCTCGATCCTTCCAACTCCCAGAATGTATCCCTTCTTGACATTTCCCAAGGATACACTCCCTCCCTCCAGGGCCGTTAGTGAAAGGAAATCATTTGTACTTCCAGCCATGTGCTTTGGGCAGCCGCTATCCATGTACCATTGTTGATTTCTCCCTTTCATTGTTCCCTGCACAAGGAAATCAAGGGTTAGACTTAGGAACCCAAACAAGTTTGGATCCCTTGTACAGAAAAGGGTTGAATGAGGGCTCTTTTGGTCCAAGCAGGCATTATATAGTTTTTATGTGAAGGACCAGGTTCCTTAGAAACAGTTACTTTTTCAGCAAAAACTTTGTATTTCTGTTGAGACTGAATTCTGGCCTTACAATTTTCTTTAAAGTGCCCAGTGTTGCCACAGTGAGTGCAAAACTAATTGCCAGGTACAGTAACGTACTTTCTATGAGGGTTGTAGGGAGTCTTTTCCCTTATGAACCCGATTCCCTTCATGTTTCCCCCATTGTTCGTATACATTGCAGTGATTGTATCAGAGGACTAGGTCCACTTAAGAGATTTTTCTAAGTCACTCTTCACTTTTCCTAGATCTACATGAAGCTGTCTATTTTCTCAAGCTCAGCACGCAGACTATATTTTACTGATTTTAGCTCATTTTCAAGCCTAAGGTGTGCCTCACTTGCAACTTCCTTTCTCTTTTGAGTGTTCACGGGCCTATTTTCCCTTCTTAGTTCCTCAATTGTTTCCTTTAGGTCTACAAGTACTACCAATAGGCCATCTCTCTCATGCACTATGTTTGCAATTCTCTCAGTCAAGATATCATTTCCCTTTTTAAACTCTCAATGTTCTCTTTTATATCATCCATAACCACCACTAGATTATCTCTCTCGTGTTCTATTTCTCCTAGTTTCATGGTTAGTGCATTTTTATCATTGATAAGACTGTGATATGCATCAATTAAAATATTAGCCAAGGATATAAGCTTCTTTTGAGACTAGGATTTCAAATTTCTTTGAACATCCAGAAGGTGTACCTCATCATCATCGTCGTCATATCCATCATCATCAGTTGTGCCATTAAGGAAAAAATAGAGTCATACTCAGTTGATTCACTTTCCCCTACCATCATGGAGTTTTCACCTTGCCCATCATCTTCTTCAGATTCGTTGGAAGAGTCTCCCCATGCAGCAAGAGCTTGTTTCACAACGTTTTCAGCGTCGTCTTTTCTTTTGAATCTTTTGTTAGGAATGTGTTCCTCTCATCCGCCTTTTCAGTGTTGGTTTTGTAATGATCCTGCTTATGAAGAGGACAATCTTTAGTGAAGTTTCAAGGCTTTCCACACTTATGAAAGCAATCATTTCCTTTGAAATTCCTGCTGGAACTTCCTTTCTTTGGAATCCCACTATTTTCTTGAATCATCTTTTGGAATCTTTAAGTGAGGTACTTCATGTCAGATTCATCACCACTTGAATCTTTGTTGGCAACCTTGAGAACCAGGTTTTTCTCCTTCCTAGTCTCTCTTCTTTCGATATCCTTCTTTCTCTTCATCTCATAAGTTTTGAGATTTCCAATAAGCTCGTCAATAGTCAGCTTCTGCAGGTCTTTGGCTTCAGTGATAGCATTAACCTTGCTCTCCTAGGAACCTGGTAGAATATTGAGTATCTTCCATACCAGCTTGTTGGTTTAAATGATTTCACCAAGTGAATAAATTTCATTGATTATGGAGGTGAAGCGGGTATACATCTCTTGAATGGACTCAACCTCTTTCATTTTAAAGAGTTCATACTCAGTTGTCAGCATATCTATTTTGGACTGCTTTACCTGAGTAGTCCCTTTGTGAGTCATTTGAAAAGCTTCCCAGATTTCCTTGGCATATTCACATGCCGAGTTACGATTATACTTGTCTGGTCCAATACCACACACAAGAATCTTCTTCTCCTTGAAGTTCTTCTCAACAACTTTTCGGTCAGCACCATTATATTCTTTTCTTGTCTTTGGAACAGTCTTTGTTCCCTCTCCAAAATCCTTCATAGGGACAAAGGGACCATCAAAAATCACGTCCCAAAGCACTGAGTCTTCAACCATAATGAAGTCATGCATTCTTGTTTTCTACCAACCATAGTATTGGTCGTTGAATCTTGGGGGTCTATAGGTTTATTGTCCTTCCTCGAAATTTGGTGGAGCAGCCATGATGAGGATCCTTTCTAGGTGTTAACCTTTTAAAAAGAACCTACTTTGATACCGATTGATATAATTTAAGGGTCCACCAAACTATATAGAGAACCGGTTCCCACAGAACACACGCACACTACAGTAAGTAAATGGCACAATGGAGTCTTACGTGAAAAACTCCCAGCTCAAGGGATCAAAAATCATGACCTACCCTTGTAGGACTTCAACTTCATTACTGAGCATCTTTAGATTACAACCTATTATAACCTAGGAATTAACCTCTTGATCCCTCACTATCTTTTAACACTCTATTACAAGCCACTTTGTAATAACTCTATTACAAAGACTTTACAACTCGACTAACTCTAACCAAGACACAAACACAAGAATTTATGATTTACAAAGATTTCCTACATAATGCTTCTAACTAAGCTAAGTAGAAATTACAGGTAGAGTGCTTTAACAAAGGTACAACACAACTAAAGACATGTAATAACTACGATACATGGAATTGGTCCTTGGTTATGTTGTTCTTCGTTCTTGATGCCTTTGAGAATCACTTGGAAGAATGAAACAGACTTAAGAGCATGCTTGATGAGTTCTTGAATGTGCCAATGATTTGTTTTTCCTTTGCTTGATGTTAATATCTCATTTGTGACATCACTTCGATAATGTAAGCAAGTTAGGTAAAGAGAATTCCCCATAAAGTTGATTGATGCACTGTCTCTGCATTGTAGCGTGTGCATGCAACAACTTTACATCTTTGAAGAGTTGACTTGTACAGTCGCCTCGGGAACTGGTAGCTATTTGTTCCCTCTGATGTTCCTTTGACTCGAAAGAGTTGAACTATGTCCCCAACTGGATACTTGTTGACTTGTATAGTCACCTCGGGAACTGGTAGCTATTTGTTCCCTCTGTTGTTCCTTTGACTCTGAAAAGTTGAAATGTGTCCCCAACTGGAGACTTGTTAATCTTTATGTTCTTGAGGGTGTGCGTCGGGTTCCTTATCTGGTTCTTGACAGTAAGTTTGTTAGATCATCAAAACATAATAGGGATACACATATAACCTATCACTTATTATCGAGCTTGCATTTAATCCAAAATGTCCAGTCTTACAGACATCAATTAATGCAAGTCTCCACACATTAGATACTACAAAAAGCTTCAGCAAGTCTGTAATATATATCTATAAAACACTAAATACTACAAATATATAAATGATCATTGTATTGCAACTTCATCAAGCTCTTCCCCTACTCATACCTATTCAGATAACTTCATTTCATAACAAAGCTATCCAAAAGCCTATGATGTTCCCTAGTTAGCTATGTTAGGGAACATATCATCTAGACAACATATACAGTATGAAAATTTTGGATGGAAAGATGTCATGACCTCCTTAACACAATGAGAGACGCATGCCATCTGCAAAATAAGTTCTATACTATGAAACATATGAAGGGAAAATTAAACATCATCAATTACACAACACTATTGAAACATATCTTATACTATCAATATATATATATAGCTTTGCCTTTCTGGTATCTTTCATCTTCAACAGTGCTTCCACCAAAATACCTTGACCACTTTGTGGTCCCAAACTTGTCAATTCTGTTTAGAGGCAAGGAAGCAACAGACACCTGAGGAGAGAATCACTATATATATGAGAAGAAGACTAGAGGATAGGATTAGTTAATTATCGAGTTAGGTTTCACTGTTTAGCTTTGTAGGCTGTGAAATTAATGGGGAATTAACAGGGTATGAACCCTAGAGATGAGGAGGATATAATGATAGATGAACTAGAGAGAAATCAGTAGTAATGAATTCATTCATTCATTCATGTTAATTGGAAATCTGTGGGATTTACATTATATATAGTTAGGTAATTAACTAACTAACCAACTAACTAATGGAACCCAAATTACCGATAATTAAAAATGATGAAATGACTATTCTGCCCTTATTATTTACACTTATGTTACCCATTTCTCAACACTCCCCCTCAAGCTAGGAGGTGCAAAAATGTTGAGAACTCCTAGCTTGGTGATTAGATATTCATGTCGAAATCTTGTGAGTCCCTTGGTAAGAATATATGTTGGTTGATTTTTGTTAGGAATGTACCTTGTTGCTATCAGAACTTGCACTATCCTTTCTCTTATAAAATGGCAATCTATTTAAATATGTTTGGTTCTCTTATGATATACAGGATTGGATGCAATCTGCATAGCAGCCTTACTATTATTGTATACTTCTATAGGTAAGGTTACTTCAATCACAATTTCTTACATAAGTCCTTGTAGCCAAATGCGTTCAGCTACTATGGATGCAATGTTTCTGTATTCAGCCACTGCAGAATCCTAGATACTGTAGTTTGTTTCTTTGATTTCCAAGCAACTAAGGAATATCCAATCTTGATTAAGTATCTTGTTACTAATTTTCTGGAAATTGGACATGCTGCCTAATCTACATCACAGTAGACTATGATATTATTGTTGGTTGAGCTTGATAGCATAATTCCTCTTCTAGGTTGATTCTTGACATATTTAACAACTCTCGTAGTTGCTTCCATTTGGGATTTTTAGGTTGTTGTATGAACTGACTAAGAGTTTGAACACTAAATGAAATATCAGGTTTGGTCATTGTTAGATAGAGTAGTTTACCTGTCAATATTTGGTATGAGTTAATATCAGCAAGAGGTTCATCTGCTAACTGACTAACATTTTTGTTGTGATCATCATAAGCCTTTGTTGTCAGTTTAGCGTGAGTTTCTAAGGGAGTTGCAATAGATTTAGCAGCACTTAATCCAAGTTCTGATATGAGTTCTATTGCATATTTCCTTTGGTGCATCAGTATCCCTTTTTTAGATCTTGTAAACTCAATACCTAGAAAATACTTTAACTCACCCAGATCCTTCATTTTAGAAACTTGTTACAGACTATTATTTTTTCTTCAATCAAACTCAAATTGTCACTTGTTACCAGCATATCATCAACATACACCAACACCATATTAGTACCTTCAGATGTTTTCTTAATAAACAAAGAGTGGTCAAACTGACTTTGCTCTCAGACTTTATTAGAGCTTCAGTCAATTTTGCATTCCATTGTCTTGGGGCTTGTTTTAGGCCATACAAGGATTTGATGAGCTTGCATATTGGTTTCTTCTCCACATGGATCTTAAATCTTTATGGAAGCTTCATGTAAATTTCATCATATAATATCCTTGAAGAAATGCATTATACACATCCATTTGGTGTACATGACACTTCTTTCCTGTTTCAATTGACAGTACTGTTCTTACTGTCTTCATTTTAATTACTGGAGAAAAAGTTTCCTGGTAATCGATTCCCTCTTTTTGACTGTATCCCTTTTCTACTAATCTAGCTTTAAACCTCTCAATTTCACATGTAACCTTGTACTTTACTTTGTAAATCCATTTACACCCTATTGGTAATTTGCCTTCAAGAAGAGAAACTATATCCCATGTATGATTACTTTGTAGAGCATTAATTTCTGCTTTCATTGCTTCTATCCATCTAGGATCTTTGGCTGCTTTTGAATAAGTTGTAGGCTCAGTTACACTTGAAGAGGTGGCAATGAATGCTTGATAAGTTGGGGACAGTCCTTCATAAGTAATGTAGTTTGATATAGAATATGGAACCTCTTGATGAAGATTAAGTGACACAAAGTCACTCAGTCAAATAGGTGGTCTTTTTTCCCTACCAGACCTTCTATATCCATATTGAATTACTGGATTTGTGGTCTGTGTAAATTATGTAGCTGGCATCTCACTGCCTATGTTTTGAAATTCTTGAGGTAGAATGTCCATAGTTTGATTTACAATTTCTTCATAGACTTGAGGTAGTTCTTGTGTAGTTTCTAGGATATGGTTAAGTTCTGGTTCCACAGTATCACTTGAAATTTGGATTGATGTCTGATTATGTACTTGTATATACTGAGGTACTGAACATTGAATCTCTTGTATATGAGAGGTTGTTGAGGTTGGGAATATAGGTACTGAGTAGTCTTCTTTCTTCTTGAAAGGAAAAACATCTTCTCTAAACACTACACCCCTATTAACAAAGAAGGTCATATCCTTTAGATCATACAATAGGTATCCTTTTTGAGTTTCTGCATATCCCATATGGACTGCAGTTTTGGTTCTTGATAAAAACTTGTCATGTTGTTGAACTAATTTTTCATAACATAAGCATCCTAATACCCTAAAATGAGTATATGAAGGTGGTTTCTGATATAGTCTTTCATAGGAATTTTATTGTTGATAACAACACTTGGTAGTCTGTTTATGAGGTAAACAACATCATTTACAGAGTGACCCCAAAATCTTATTGGTATTTCAGCTTGAAACCTAATAGCATGGTGATCTCTAAAATATGGCTATGCTTCCTCTCAGCAACTCCATTTTGTTGAGGAGTACAGACACATGAAGTTTGGTGAATAACCCCAAGTTTCTTAAACATCTCACTAAATACTGAGTTTATAAACTCAGTACCATTATTCGTTCTAATAATTCTAATAATCTTATCAAACTGAGTATTGACTAATATCAAAAATTGTTGTAGTAAGACACACACTTCAGACTTTTGCTTGAGCAAAAATACCCGAGTCATCTTTGAAAAATCATCAACAACTGGAAATAAGTATTTATTACCATCATAGGTGGGAGTCTTATATGGCCCCCATAGATCCATATGTACTAGATCAAATCTGCTTACAGTTTTAATAATGCTAATAGGAAATGGTAATATTGCCTGCTTAGCACAAGGACAAAGTACACACTGCTTTAAAGCATCAACTATAAGATTTTTTCTACTATGAAGTAACTTTTTAAGGATTGTAGTTGAAACATGACCAAACCTCACGTGCCATAGATCAACATCCTTTGTTGTAGTTGAATTGGTCTGATCCTTGTCTTTTATTCCAATTGTTACTGCTAAAGATGTTCCAATAGCTTGTCTTTCTAGTATGTAGACTCCATCATCTTCTCTACCAATCGCCCTCACCTTCCCACTGAAGAGTTCCTGAAATACACAGAAATCAGGAAAAAATGCTGCTGAACATAGCAATTCCTTTGTCAGTTTAGACACTGATAAAAAATTAAACTTAAATGATGGGACATAAAACATATTAGTAATTGTGTTTCCTTCTGAAATAGTGCTAGCACCAATATGAGTCACATATGAAATGTATCCATTTGGCATGAATATCTTTTTTGGTATTTCAGACTGAAGAAAGTTTATTCATTTAGCATATTCAGATCAGCTACCATGTGATTTGTGGCTCCTGTGTCTACTATCCACTCTTGTAGACTACGATAAACCATCAGAGAACAACTAATAGCTGTTGTATTGGTTGCATGCGTTGATATTGTGCTGGAAGACTGACTAGCTCCTATTTTGTTGAGGATTTGAAGAATCTGATCATATTTCTCTCTTGAGAATGTGCAACCTATCATTTGATTTAGTTGATTGAAATTAAGTCCAGTTACAGACCCTTTGTCCTCAATAGTTGGAAGAGCTTGATTTGTATTCATATTCAAATTCTGCAAAGGTCCCCTTGCATCATTGTAACCATTGTATGTCTGTTGAACTGATTTTCATACATGACATTGTAGGTTGAATTATTTACTGCTCCCCCTTTCTTCTTTGGTCTATAATCAGGTGGATAGCCCACTATTTTGTAACAATTTTCTTTGATGTGTCCCTTGAGCTTACAGAACTCACATTGAACATTATAGTTTTTTTAATCTTTGATTTCCTGTGGATCTTGAATACATTACTACATCAAAATTTCCTGACATCATTGCAGGATTAGCGCTTAAAATTCCTGTGGTGGTTGCTATTGACTTCTGACCTTCATCAATAATTATCATAGCATAGGCTTGATTAACTGTAGCAACATGACTCCTCGTTATAATCTGACTTCTAGCCTAACATACGATTCATTAAGCCCCATTAAAAATGGATAGAACTTTATTTTTTGAAGATACACAAAAAACTCCTTAGATTTAGGACTGATGCGTGGCTAGAATTCATGGTTTAACATGTTATATGCCTTACATTTTATGTGCGTTAATGATAAAAATACACTATCTATGTGCATAATGGAGTTTATTTCATGTGTAGGTGCATTGGAGATGGAAACCGAGCTAAATGGATGCAAATACATCAAAAATACGCTTAAGAGTCGAAAAGGAAACACCCGGGCGTTAGCCGGGCGTTTGGCCCCTAAAGCCAGGCTGACCCTGGCGTTAGGGGTGCGTTTGGTCCCTAACACCAGGCCTGCTCTGGCTTTAAGGGGGCATTTGAGCCCAAACGCTTGGGTCCCAAAGTCCAGTCAATTCCGAGTTTTGAAGAGTTTAAGTGTTTCCCGGTTGGAATAGAAGTCTCCTACATGTTTAGGGTTTGTCCTAAACATATAAATAGACCCCAAAACACAACTTGAAGGGGTATTCGAAAGGGAAGGAATCTATTGAAGTGAAGAAAACCTGTGGATTACTACTCAGTGAAGCAAACATTGATTTTCATAGCTTT
>MDKI01167194.1:0-26803 GCA_005239505.1 Nicotiana paniculata | reverse complement strand
TATATATATATATATAGTCCAAGACCAATAATTATAAGCATGAATAACACATATGCGACACAGAAGCGCCCCCAAAGCAAGGGGAAGCGCTCAACATGTTTTGAGCCTCGCTTCAAGGCTTAAGCGCGCTTTAAGCGCACCTTTGACAACACTGATTTGACTTCCAGAAAATCTTTTAAGATATTGCAGCGCACCTTCTGTAATAGAACTGGCGGATTGCCAGGGTTTCTTTTAGCTGTGCGAAAAACCTCAAGAAGCAAAATATCCAGTAGACAGAAAATATCCCCAGGTAACCTAAAACAATGGCTTTAAAGAGTGTAAGAGGCTTCAATGGGTGTAGATGAAGAGCTTCATTGGCCAGATCACAAGGCTTGATTCCAGATTCCACAGCATCCATTCCACATTTTGCGTTGCGGAGCCCATTCCAATCAACATACAACAGAAAAAACCCAGAAAAGCATATGGTGAAAGCTAGGCTCAGAAGTTCAAATATCCACTTTATAATAATGCACCATAATCCTTTCTCGCAATAATAGTTGTAAAGCCTCTCAAAGAACAGGTCCAGATCAGCAATTGGCTCAACATTCAAGCTCTCACCATTAAGAAGCCCAGATGGGCTTTCACTACCAGGACTTGGTGCTCTGCGATAGTCCGACAGTTCGATTTCAGGAGGCACATCATCAAGCAACCCTGTTCTCAACGATGATTCGCCATGCCATTTCCATTTGAATATGTTAAGGCCACTAGCGCCTTTTTGTCCACTGAACATCATTCATGTACGCTGACCATATGCAAACACAGCCTGACCATTCCCCATGCACCAAGTAATTAAAATACTGCACTGAAAAGTAAAGAAAAAGAAAAAAGAAAAAAAGCAAGTCATTCTTCAGCTGGTCTTCAAAGTATGAACAAGTATGCTCCTACCTCAATGGGGTTCTTCATTGATTGTTAAATGGTTTTGGGAAGAAGGATAATGAACATGTAGAATCATGCTTTAGCATCCCATAAATGACAAAATCAATCTCGGAAGCATAAAATCATCAATGATTGTTTTATCTAAAGTTTTTCCTTTTCTATATATTAGTTAATATGTGAGATTCCGACAGAGCTCCAGTTCTGCTATTAAGTACCGAAGCAAAATGACTACTTAAGCCTTGAGTAGAATGTCTTTTGGTCCTAGTTCTGCAAGACTCAGTTACCAGACAAACTAAAAGCATGCACCAAAGAAGACATGAAAACAAAGGTCACAACTCCTAAGATCAGCAGATTCAAAGTTTTGCAAAAAGTTAATAAAGGAAATTCACTTGCTTGTCACACTTCCAGTTGTAGGCCGCTGGACGTTTTACACTTACCAGTACTCAAGCACATTTTAGCAATTTTGACGATTTCAAAAAGTTTTCTGCAGATCGGAGCTGGTTCATGGGTCTATGATCCTTTACATATTGAGTTGCATGTCTCCACTCAATAATAGGACAGCAGTAGGTCTTACAGTTCCTTTCCTCCTAGTATTTCAATGGGAAAATCAATGGCCTTTGACATGCTAAGCGTGTGTTTGGGGTTTGAAGAGGAGGCGTTGAATTTTTTGATGATTAAAAGGGAGTGAACCAAGGAGGAAGCATTAAAACTGCAGGACAGGACACAAATACTAGGAAAAGGAGGAGCAGGGCGGAGTTGAAGAAACATGACTAGTAAGGAGGGCAGACTTTATCAAATTTCATTAATTGGCTAATTAACTTACAAGTATCAGGAGCAAATTTACATGAACCAATAGAATTTGTGCTTCCCGCATTCACAATTTGCAAATATATGCTGAATAGAAAATGAGGCTGATATATTACAACAAACATGTTGTGGCAGGTATCTGATCATGAGCTGATAATGCTCGATCGCAAGGAAACATGTAGAGGTCAATATATTTTTAATTTGATTAGATAACTACAGATGCCGAAGAAAGCATAGTGGGACAATTATCATGTTCTTAAGACCAATTACAAATGGCCAAACAAATTGAAATAGTAAAGAAATGAACTTTGCGCCTAACTCAACCCCAAAACTAGCTCATGAAGGGAAGACCGGAAGATTGCCGAAGACCTTATAAGGAGACCAAAGACCCCATCCTCAATCGATGCAGTACTCTAACACACACCCTCCCCCAACCGCACACATCTAGAGCGAGGACGATATAACATGGGGTCCCAACATCAAGTAAACCGTTGATACCATGTAAAGAAATGAACTTTAGATCTAACTCAATCCCAAAAGCTAGCTCATGAGGGAGGCTAACCCAAGACCTCATATAACGAGAAAAAAGACCCCATCCGAACCCAATGTGAGACCCTAAAAGAAGCAACTAAAGGAGGATTTGAAGTGTTGAATTAAGAAGTTTCATAAGAGTGGGGGGAAAAATCGCAAAGATGCTTGATAACTTACATGAATTGGAGTCACTTATCAAAAAGAAAAAAATAAGCTTACATGACTCGGAGAAAAACAAGCTAGTAGGGACATTGTTGGAGGAGGAGAAGCTACACAGAGAGTAATGAAAAGGACAAGTTGGAGATCTTAGTAGTACAGAAGGTTAGCTGGAGACAAAATCGAGGACGACGTGGTTAAGGAAGAGAAAGGCAATACTAAGATTTATCTACAGAATGGAAAATATTCATGGAGATAAAACTCTACCGGAGAAGATTAACAGTCGCGAACTTAAGGGGCAGTAGGAAATCCATGAGGGAGGAGTACAATTTTGTCCACAATTATACACTGAAACACAAGGATGAGAGCCGGTTTTAATGGAGTGTGATGCGGAGAATCAATTATCCTGCTTTCTCTTTGGTTAATTTTATTGTGTATCATCTACAGCCATAGTTGAACAAGGTTTTCCAAATATATAATGTAGCCAATAAAGTACAATAGCCAATGTAGTAGTCAACTGGTCTAAAAAGAAAATTGATGATTCATATAATCAATCGCAACTAATTTCCAATTAAGGCCATAGTCCATTCATTGATATCTCATCGGTTGACAATATTCCAAAGGCTACAACTTTCTAACTACAAGATCTCGTATTCATATATCATACATTGTCAATCATGATACACTATAAAATACCCGCCAATCCAATTTCAAGAGTCACATATCATATTCACAGTACACAATTTTACCCATAGAGTTTCAAAATATATGACAGTACACATGCATTGTCCTGAATCCTACGACAAAAACATCAATAACAAAGCCTCAGTTCCAAACAAGTTGGGGTCGGCAACATGAATCCCCATTGACCATGTTACTTCATATCCTGAATCCAAACAAAACAAAAATTCACAATACAAGACAGATAATACAAGAGAATAAAGCAATTTACCTACAACTAGAATCACTATATCCACCAATACCCAGCTGAAATCCTCAATATACCATAAAGTAAACAACTAGGTGAAGCAATTCTAAGCAATTCCAAAACAAAACAGCGATGTTCGGACCAGCTTTCCCCCTATGTTCCCAAATAAATGGATTCTAAACGCCTAAAAATCCAATTGGGAAAGTATTTTTTTTTTCTTTTGTGATGAGTGTACGAACCAGCTTGCCCCTACCCAGGGCTAAAATATATGGGCTCACACTGAGAGTTATAGGGGGGTTTAAACCCCAAAATTTTTAGGTTTTTCTCCTACAATAAGGTGAAACAAAAACTATAAATTTCTGACGTAACCTCAAAAAAGGTGGGGCAAAAGGATTAGATACTTAACAGGCGGTGGTGGATGAAGAAGAAGAAGGACGGCCGCCGCCGGTCGCCGCCGATATAGGGTGGGAGAGAGTTTGGGTTGCGTGGAGAATGAAGGGGAGAATTACGTAGCGGGGTTCCGTTTAGTTTTCGTGTACTATTGTAGATTGTTTTTCTTCTTCTTCTCCAAGTCCAATGCGTTAAAAATGAAAAGTTTGCTCTTCTCTTTTGATTAAGAGTTTCCTTTGTTTAATTAATTAAGGAGACGTGACCATGGCTACTTTGCTTTCGTAGTCTAAAAATTATTATTTTTAATTAATAAATTAATTTTTATTATATTCATTGAATTACAGATAGAGAATAATATTGGGATCATAATTTATAATTCATTTATTCTAATAATTTATTTTAAATTAAATTATAAATTATAATTTGTTTAAGTTGCTCCAATTAACAAACACTATATGCTATAATACTCATTTTTAACATCCATATCAAACATAAACATCAAAATTAAAATTTAATTTCAATGGTATTATTTTTTCAATATATTTAAATATTTTACAAGAGAATACATTAAAACTACAAGTGTCATCTATATTAACAAATTTTCTAGAATAAGAAGCTTATCAATCTATCTTTAAACTATTCTTGAATATATCCAAATTGGTTTCACAAGAGTTTCAACAGTGTGGACAATAGGCTACTTGAGTGAAAGTTAACACGAACAACATCATTTTTTAAAATACGATAAAAGATGGAAAAAAACTTACTATTAATTTTCCTTCATGTCTTTTATACAACAAAATCAAGAGAAATTTTTAGTACAGTAAAAAAAGAGAACTTCCAAAGGGACTTGCACCCCTAAAGAGGTAATTTACTACTTCAAACAAAGAGAACCAAAGGCACTGAATAAATATTAACATAATATAAATTGTAGTAAATTCAATATAGTAGTTCAAATTATATTTTATTACAGCTCGTTTAAAATGATATTTACTGGTGATAAAATATTAAACATTTCATAGAAGTCTATATAAATCATATAGGGATTTTAATTTTTTTTCTTAATTAAGTAGATAAGATAAATATTTTTATTTTTCTATAGATTTATCACATGTTAATTTTAATAATGAAACAATATAAAAATGATAACAAATAATGTTTGGGATAATTTATTGATAGTTAAAAATTTATCGGAGAAGAATGAGTTCAAACAATGTAGATTAAATTTTTACATCAATTAAGCATATAAGAGATAGTTCCCCAATACAGTATGAACAAATCTCATCACTTAAATTAATTTTGGAGATTTAATAAACTATACCTTTTAAAATTGCTTTTGAATATAAAATTTTCTAGTTTCAAATAGATGAAAACCTTTTAACTAGGTAGCACAAGGTCATTGGATATGAATTCAAATTTGTGGGTTATTGGACCCTAGTCGGCCTAAAAACAACACATAATACTATTTGTGAAGTATTAATTTTAACTTTCATCACAAAATGCTTAAAAATAAATTAATATGTAATAGTTTTAACTAGGGTGTCAATGGTTCGGTTCGTCCGGTTATTTTATTAAATTTGTATTATATAAATTTTCGATTGTTCTATTATATGTAATCAAAATTAGACTTTTCAAAATCGTCCCAATTATGACGGTTTCTCTTCGGTATCGGTATGGTTCGATTAATTTTCGGTAATTTTTTAAAAAGTCACTAGTAGAAGCAGAATGCAATAACATACATACTTATAAGGCTTAGCAAAACTCTCTAGACATTTTTACAGTTTAAAAGCTGATGAATTAAGAAATTATGAAAGATGGCTAGAGTATATATCCATCAGCTATTCTACAACAGCATAAAAGAAACTAAGCAAATACAAATAAATCACATGAGTAAAAAGATATTAACCAAGTTGGAATTCAAGAATAAAGTCTATAAAAGATTAAACAATCAAAAAGATAAATCTAAACCATACAAAAGGAAACATATTCAATACATTATAGTTCGTTACACATAATTGCCACAATACCTTGTGTCTTGCTAGTGAGTATGCTGGAAATAATTTAGTTTCAATTGAAGTAGCACAATAGGTTTGGGAATTAGGATTTTGAGTTTAATTACTCGTTGACTTGTAATTGTTTCACAATTCCAAGGCCCAAAAACAAATTTAATGCTTTATTATTTTAAACTTAGTATATAAATATATTTTTTCACATTGTAAATTTACAACTAATAGTGACTTCAAAAGGATTAAACAAATATATACTTTGAAATTGTGATGCCATGAATAATTATAACAAAGGCGAAACCATTTCGAGATTCTGGAAATCTTTTAGAATATTTATCGGAGTTGCAAAACTGAAAGGAAGGAATTACCAAACTTCGTAAAAAAATTAATTAGAAAAGTAAGGGAAAAAATGTAAATTTAATAGAATGGATTTATGTATCCAGCTGGAACTATGTTGATTTTTTGTCTCTTAAAAGGGAGATTTTTTGTCCACGTAGAAGATATGGCGCCTCGTCACGCGCTTGTAATTATACTAATGGACTAATTTCTTGGAACAAATGACATTGTACGGGCGTTTTTAAAATAATAGGCGAAAAAATATATTTTTTTTTGAGTGAATATATATATATACAAAAATTATATAAATTTATATTATTTTTTTGGCTATCGAATATAAATAGTTTTTAGCGCGGGCTAAAAGTGAAAAAACACTAATTCCTTTGATCACTTTCCATTTTATAAGAAATAGGATCATTACATAAATAACCGCTTGGATTTGCTATTTTCTTTGGTGTACATAAATTATACGCGCTTATACATATATTAGTCTCTGGATACGTGCGTTGTACATGTATTCCGTATGAATTGTCACAAAATGTTGTAAAATATAAATATATTGAATTGAAAATTATTTCATAATTGAATTACAAAATTATTGTTCATTTTCTGACCATATAAGTTAAATATTCGGTATCTACTCTTTATTTACGTACGCACTTTTCTACCTTTCCAATCTATATATATATTTTAGATAATTGCATGTAATTTGTTAAGAATACTATGAAAATGCAAAAATCTCATGTTAATATATAGAACTAAACTCATTATTTGACTTTTAAGGACAAAATAAGTAATTAATTTGTTATTTTTGGCGAACACTTGAATCTCAAAGCTCATAAATTAATAGTCTTCATATTTGTATCACTCCTCCCGAGTCCAACATAATATCCAATTGTATAAATATGTACATAAAAGAAATTGCTATACAAAAATATATAAAATTATGATTGATTTTATTTCTCTTTTGATTAATCCCCATATTATAATTTTAATGAAATAAATTGCATTCATTCGTACCCTATGGACATACAAAACTTATCTAGTACAAAGTTTGTCAAAAAAATAAATTACCCTGTACAAATCAACACATAGTTATTGAAGCAAATTTAGAAGGTCACACATATTGCAGTAGCTTTAACTCACTGGACTTCTTGGAAAGCACATCTTTCAGCCCTATGTAGGTTTTTCGTCTAACAATGTTAAATTTCTTTTACTTTAAAAAAAGATTAAAAAATCAAGCAATTATATCAAATATTAAGCAAAAGTGGCTAATAAGAGCTACCAACATAATCTAGCAAAATAACTCGTGAAAATCCATGCATATATCTCACAATTACATACACCGTTTTGTTGTAGCGATTACAAGCAATAATTTACATCCCATGTTTTCGTACATAAAAGTACGCCGTAAGTCAATTGATATAAGTTCGGAAATGAGATCATCTTTGAAAGTACATAAAAAGTTAATCATGTTACCTTGGAGTTTAAAAATAATTAAGATCATGAATTGCAAGTACCGCGGGGATTGAAAGGTTTAGAAGCTAAAAGAATATAAAAAATAAGTTTCATCGAAAGTCGGCAAGTTGTGAATGTTATAACCCATATTTTTACGGTGAGACTAGGGTGCTTAACATAATATGAAGGTGATGTTGAGTTTTTTTTGGTCATATGATAACGGTGTGTTAAGTTTTGAATTCCAACGAGTTGTGAAACAAAAGTCGTCGAAAGTCGCCACGAATTACGTTAATAAATTGTGCTAAGATTTAGGTCTAATATCACTGAGCTTTTCTCCCAATAAACTTGGAGTTACGGGGTGATACACCCGCAGAATTGAAGATCTACGGGTTTAGTTTCTAACTAATTAAACCGTTATTGATATGACGTCGGAGTAGAGAGATATTCGTGTTTTCGCAAGACTACACAGGTAACCCAGTTGGGACCCACTTGAAGCGGCTACCAACTTTACTTCTTTTAAAAGACATTTCAGCCTCACTTCTGGTCATTTCTCACCCAAACTTCGTCCATAATCTCTACAAAACCCTCTCTCACATATCTCCAAGATCCAAGAACCAAATTCAATGAAAATCAACTCAAATCATCATCAAAAGTGTTAAAGATTGCAAGATAATGTTTCTATAATGTTGTGTGTGATTGTGAGCTAATTTGTGATGAGGTTTCTAGTTGTAGATGTAACCTAAGGTATGGATAACATCTTCTTCGTTGTGCCTAAGGTGAATCATGTGTTGGTTGTGTTGTTTAAGTGAAAACCCATAAGATAACACTTGAAGAACACGAGACATGGTTATCGTTTTGTTAGACTATTTTGTGGCTACATGTGTGGTTTGTGGTGGCTGGAAATTATGAGAAATAATTTGATAATATGGTGTTTGTTGTTATTTTGCTTTTCTAAGTGCTAATTAAGTTGATTAAGAAGAAAACGTGAAAAATAAGTTATTGACTATAAAAGCCAAGGTGCTAGGCATGTGGACTGTTTTGAAGATTATTCTTATGATGTTTTAGAATGAAAATTATGTGGTAAACATATGTGCAGTATTATTGATATTGTAAGCAGATTCACGAAGAAGAAATTGGATTCAAACTCTAGTATGCTATCGTAAATCGAGTTTGCTGCTCGTCGGGATTGCTAAAATGTTTTCAAAAGCTTATTATGAGTATTGTTAATATTGTTTGGGTTGTTGTTGGTTGTTGTGACTTGTGAGAAGTCATATAAACATGGAAGGTGATGTCCGTTTATCATAGAATAAAGTGTGTCGTTCAAATGCAATAAGTTATGGTATTTGTATTGTGATAATAGTATTATTCATTGCTTGTAGACAAATGAGCTGCATGTTAAGTTAGTTTGAGGATTGGACGGGATATTATAAGGTATGTAAGGTATTTTACTCAAGTATTATACCAATGACAATGGCTTATGCCAACACTTAGAACTCAATATAAGAACTGTTGACATCTTTCTTCAAAAGTAGACCCATGCCAAGACTATTTAAAATATTTGTGCGACTTCTTCTAACATCCTAACCTCAAGATATAACTCCAATACATTCATTAATATGACTCACTTCTTGTGTCAACTCAAAATTCTTGGACTTTACCAATCCTTTATAAATCATGTGCTCTCACCACAATTAAAGAGAGAAATTAATCCACACACTCAAATATGCATTCAAGTGTAATTTAATGACTTACACGTCGAAAGAATTTACTTACTCTCACAAAGAAATTCATGTACATCCTGAGGTCATACCATGGGCTTGCCCATAGTGTATGTCTCTACTAATTTAAGCTTATGAAATCTAGGATCAATTAGGTCTTTCCAGGTTGTAATGTAGGCTAAGAGATGGGTATGATATATTTGGGTATAGTGACTAACCCTCATAAGCACTTTAATACACTACATTTAACTTTCAAATACATATTCTTCATGACCAATTCAAGCAATACTACGAAACCATATACAATTTATCCCTTCTTCTTTAAGAACGACTATGCATTCACTAGCCCGGATTTAGAGGAACATGAGGTGTATTTTCTATTTATTTTTTTCATTTTTCTTTTTGTTTTTTCTTTGATCTTTTTTTCGCTTTTTTTTTTCAACACTCTCCAAACTTGGGTTGCTCGGCCAATGATCTTTCAAAATATGTGTGCACCTTTTGACCTTTCTGTGGTTCCACTCAAAAGTTACCCCGACTCTCACCTTACTCTTCTAGCGACTTAAGTGTTTTTGGAGATAAAGGTTTAAAAAGATCTAATTAACAACAAAAAGGGAACCGGCTATAAAGTGGGTGTCAAAGAAAAGATTTATAGGCTCAAATAGGTGATCTAAGGATAGTTTTATTGGTGGCATACTAGCTCAATGAACAATCAAAGAAATGCCTACATCCTCTCTTAGACTCACGAAGCTTACTTATTTCGCTTCGACTAACACACGGGGCAAGTTCTAGACTAACACAGGATATCACAAAATATAATCAAGCCTTACATCACACGATACACATGATTCACTCCAGACGGTTCAGACTCGACACTCAAGTTAAACAACTAAGTATAATCATCATATTAACTCAACACATGGGAAGTAATCACAAGAGTCAACAAATGAACTTAAGCATCAAAGAAATGTCACATATATTCTCAAGGCATGTGGGCACATAGAACATAAAGAAGATATTTAATTCAAATATTACAACTCTAAGTCCCGGCATAAAATCTGTCAAAAAGTATTGATTTTCAAGTTCTTCCATTCCATTATCAATTCTACTGAAGAAATAAAAAGGAAAATCTTTTTGCATTTTTCTTTAGACTTTAAACCCTCAAGAAAACTGTCAAATAAGTCAATCATCGGAAAAAATCCAAAAATTTTGAAAACTCTACCTAAAAAATGAACTACCCGGTTCATAGAGTCATCCCTGGGAAAAGAACCATGGCTATAAGAAAAAACAAGAAGGGTGTAGCTCGGACTTTTCCCGACGATGGATCTGTTGGACAATTTTCTTGAGGGGTAAAGTTCGATTAAGAAATGCCAAAAAGATTTTCTTTTTATTTTTAGGATAGTTAGGTAGTATCCCTTGGTTTTTCTTTGGGCACCAGTTCTTTATCAAGAGTATAGCTCGAACCGGGTACTTTAATTTTTTTTAGGAGTAGTTAGGAAGAAACTGAGTAACTTTGAGATACCCATTGACATGTTTGGTGTTGGTACATTAGGCTATGACATACATAATGCTCTCCTTTGTAATTGGTTTGATTTGTGAAGCCTAAGTAAAGAGAAATAGCCTATTTTGTGACGTCTTAGCTCAGTTGTTTGACTTGTAGGCCACATAGTGTCTTATTGCTTAATTTTCTCAATTGTGTGTGCTTGCTTGACTTGAGAGTTGAATAAAACCGTCCTGATTGAGTCATGTGCAATGTGTGTGTGAGGCCTAGTGATCTTCTATGCTATCCTGTGTAGTCTAGAACTTGCCCAGTGTGTTAATCGAAGTGAAATTGTAGGTTATGCTAATCTAGGAGATGATGTAGGCCTTTTATTGCTTGATCATGGATTTGCTTGTCACATAAAACTAAAATCTTTCGTTGCTAGCCCCTTTGAGCCTATAGACCTTTTCTTTGGCACCCACATTACAAGTCGTACCCCTATTTGTTCTTAATTTGAGATTTTTGTACCCTTACCTCCTAAGGCACTTAGTCGCTAAAAGAAGCAAGGTGAGATAGTGGAGATTAGTTTTTTAGTGGAGCCATGGAAAGGCCCGTCAGTGTACTAAAGTTGAAATCGAAAGTCACTAGCCAAGGAACTTTAATGTATGGAGGATGTGTAGAAAAAAGAAAAAAAATGTTGTAAGAAAAAAAAAAGAAGAGAAAAATGATAGTGAAAGTATAGAAGAAGATACACACCTCCACTTCTTATTAAATCGTGCTAGTGAAAGTATAGACATGCTTAATTTAAAAAAAGGGCTATGTTGCATATGAGTTGTGGCAAGTGAATTGGTTGAGAATAATATGTGTTTGAAGTGTGAACGTGGTGTATTAAAGTGCTTAGGAGGGTTAGTTATTGTTTCCAAATATATCCTACCCGTCCCTTAGCCTACATTACAACCTTAAAAGTCCTAATTGATCTTATATTTGACTAGATTAAATCAGTAGAGATCTATACTACGCGCAAGCTTATGGTACAATCACGGGATGCATGTGAATTCTTTGTGATAATGAGTGAGTGAAATTTGTTCAATTGTGTGATGTCCTCGATTTATATTCAAGAAGCATATTTGAATGTGTGGTCTAGTTATAGTCACTCTTTTGTTTGTTGGTAAGGGCACATGATCTCATGAATGATTGGTAATGTTGTAAACTTTCTTGTTAGGTAAGTGCGTGAATTGAGAGGACTTAGTGGTTACAAGTCGACTCTTGAGGTCGGGTAGTTGCGAATAGGTTATTGAAGTGATTGAATTGAATTGTTATACTTGGGCATGTTAAAAAAAGGGGAATAATGTGAATTTTTTTATGTTCATGCTTGATTACCGGTTTCGATCACAGTCAAGGGTAAGGTGTGTGATTAAAAGTAAAAATGCTCCTTTATAGTGAGCTCTGTACGTGTTGAAGGGTAGTAGTTTTTCCCATTGCTCGAGGACGAGCAAGAGTCTAAGTGTGGGGTGTTGATGTTTAGCTTAAAGTATATATATTTTAATGTATATCACCTCATATTTTACTTTTGTTTCGTGAATTTTGGATGTGAAATGTGATGATTTATATTAATTTGAAGTGTTTTTATGTGTAGGAACGATCCGGGAGCAATTGGGAGGCAAACGTGCAAAATGAGAGCAAAAACGAACGAAATCGGGCAAAGTGCATATTTGAGGGCCACATGCAGCTCCTTGAGCCACCTGTGGCGCGGGATGCACTGAGCAATTTAGAGGCAGCGCCCTGGTGGGCGCCTGACGTTGTCCAGGGCGCCGATGGCGGAGAATTTTCCAATTTTGCTCGGGACACAGTTTATTCGGTTATAGACCTACCCAACACGTATAAAAGCAAGACTAAACATATTTTTGAAGGATTAGACACCACTTTGGAGGAAAAAACACACACGGGATCATTAGGGAGCGGAGAATTATTAGTTTTCTTCATTTTTTCTAGTATTTGAAATTTATTCAACACTTATGCAATTGTTTGATTGCATCATGAGTAGCTAAACACCCATTGTTCTGAGGTTGTGATTTAGCCATGAATATTGTTGTTTAACATTAGTTTGACCTTGATTGTAATTCACCAATATATGGATGTTTCTTCAATTTTGTGTTTAATTGCTTAATTGTATGGCCAACAGTTAGGTTCTATTTACTATCTATGCTATGCGTGGGAAAACCGTGTATAAATTAGAGAAAAAATGAAGAGAGCGCGATCTTAACCCATAAGGGGAGCGAATTTGTGGTTAGGATAGGAATATACCCAGTCACCGTGCTTAATTAAATATTGTAATCTTAATGCGTTCTTAATAGATTAATTTCATAGGAATATATGCGTTAATCTATTTCGAATAGGCGAGTAGTACTTCGGGAGAAGACTATGAGAGCAATTATCGATTAATTAGCAACAATGAGTGAATTATATGAAAGAGAGAGTTAATTATAACATAATATGAATGGTGAATCGATCACAACCCTGGAATATTTGTATCTATTGAATACACAACAATCAACTCGTTACTTGATAATTTAGTATTACTTAGAATTTTAGTTAATATAATCATATTCTTGGACTTTGATTTTGATCGGATTGAATAACAATTTTAGTGATTTATTGAGTAATTTAAACAAGTCTCTGTAGGTTCGACACTCGACTTGTCATTTTATTACTTCTACGACCACGTATACTTGCGTATGCGTTTGAGAGCAACAAATATTTGGGTTAATTCTTCTAAATTGTAAAGCTAACCCATGTAGAATACGTGCATAGCTATGCATAGTCTATGTATACTGGCTAAAAAAATAAATAGTAAATCTATGTTGAACACTTCAGATCTATCACATATTTGTCCATTCCTTGTATAACATAAGAAATGAGTCCGGTAGTATTTTGACCGTCGGACCGTGCATAGTTATGCATAGTCTATGTATACTGGCTAAAAAAATAAATAATAAATCTAACCAACTATTTATGTAAGATCAACGTAACCAAAGAAATTAGTCCATTAATTAGTGATCGCCCACATAGTGTTGAAAGCTTAAAAGATGTGTTGGGCCATACAAATGAAGATAGTACTCATTCACGGGCTCACAAATGTAGGCCCAATAAAGGGCCAGATGTACAGAAAGCTCCAAATGTTTCAACTTTTTTTTTTAATTTCAATCAAATATTGTTCAAGTGTTGAAAAATCTTGAAACTTTTTCAAAATATTTTTTTAGTCTTTTGGTGTGATCTCAGACTCCACTTGTAAAATTACCCTAAGTATATCATTGTTAAGTCTTTGGTAGTAAGTTTTCGAGCCAAACAATGTTTCAGTTTTTATAAAAACTACAACACTCCTTTTGGTGTTTGATTTGAAAGGAAAATTTTTTCGGCGCTTTTTTAGTTTCTGAGAAAATTGAAAAAAAAAAAATTCACACTTTTCAATCCAAATGTCATGCTTATGTTTATTCATAAAGAATTGTCAAAATACCACCGATATATTTAGTGAGATGGATGAGATCCTTCCACCCTTAGCAAGAGGTATCAGATTTAAGCTTTGAAGATTTATTTTTCTTTTTGATAGAGAGAATTTTCCCCTTTAATGGACAACTAGCACGTAACCCAGGCCACACCTTATGACGAAAGAGGGAGAAAGGGGCGGATCACTTGTCGATCCGTGATTAAAGAAAAACTATATATAAAGAATGTAATACATATTAACAAGCACAAAAGGATAATATATCAGGACAACCCTCGAACAAAAATTAGAAGGATCTAGCCTAGAAGGGAAAAAAAAATACAAGAAACTGTAAAGATGCCTTGCACAATCAAGAAAAATCTTAAGGAAGGTTAGTAAAATTATACCTATCAACTAATTTCCTTTTCTTAACTTTTGTTTTTCTTGTCTTCCAATTAAACCTAAAATGTTAGATTATTAGTCCATATTACGTCCTTAATACTCTTTTCATTATTCATTGCTCATTAATTACTACTACTAATCGATACTCTCTCCAGTCCACAATAAGTGATTTTTTAGTTGTTTTTACACAGATTAAGAAATATACATTTTAATATTAATTAGCAATGAAATTAATCTTTATTATCTTTTCACATAAACACTTATAACACATACTCCAACACTATTTTCTAAAAACGTAATGTAAGAAAAATATTAATTAATTCATTTTTTATGAATAGGGCGAATCACTTATTTTGGACCGTCAAAAAAAATAAAAAATCACTTATTATGTACGAGGGTGAGTACTAACTTTTACGTTAAGTTTTCAATTCAATTAATGCCACGACAGTTTCACCATTGATGTCTTTACAGCTTTTTTCCTTTAAGGAAAAGGCTTTTTGTTGCAACATTATAATAACTATAGAATGAATGAAAAGAGACTGCAAAAACTTGGACCACGTAAATTATCATTTACTCTACCATGTAAAATTTAAAGAGTATAAATATTTATTAAATGAGATAGCTGGTTTTGCATGGTCATTAATTATTATGTTGGGGCATTTGTTTTGTCTTATAAAGTAAATGTGATTGAATTATTTATTATTATTATACGGTTTATTATACCATGCTCCTTGACGTTATACATTAAATGAAATTTGTTATGATTTTTATTTTTCACACCAAAGAAACAAAACCTTCAACGTTAGGTCACTCAACTGCATATTTGATAGGTAGACCTCGCGGATTTAGAATTTTAATTTTATGGGTTTAATATTTAAAAATTTTAGCATTAAATTTAGTATATTTTAATTTTAATTTAAATTATATATTTATATTTATTATTTATTATAAATTTATATTCCGTGCCGAAATTATTTAGTTCAGTTGAATCTGATAACGGTATGTTGCATCTGCCTCTGCTCCTAGTTGATCTAACCAGCGTGAATGTAGATTAGTGAACTAGTTGATTTTGAATATCGAATGGTTAGACTGAGCAAAAGATTAATTGTAGTGCAAATATTGTTATAAGTTATAACTTTGAAATGATGTAATTATCGAGTATTATTTTAATATTAAGGTGTTTGACTCACAATACACCTCTAATTATTAAGATATTGTGTCTATAAATATTAAATAATTAAGATTGTTTCTTGTTCTGAAGGTCAGAATGTATGCAAGTTATTTATATGTAAATCATATAAATATGAAACAAAAACTACACATTATAGCAACAAATTATTATAAAAATATTAATTATATGATATTTTTAAAAAATTATTTGCTTGATGAAGCACCATTTAAAATTAGCAGCGGTAGCAGTTTGACACTGGTGGTAATTGACGATTTTGGTCGTATAGTGAGAACATTTATTATCGTGGTGACAGGCAACAAAAGTGGAGTATACTATTCCTATATGATTTTTTGATATTCATGTTATTTCATTTAAACTCGTCTTAATCATACATTTAAAAATTTAGATTTTTTGGCACTAAAAGTACTCTATATTTTCTATTATTGTATAGATCTTTAACAAGACTTTTTTTTTTCTTCCTGAATATATTGAACTTAAAAATAAAAATGTCAACATTACTAACAACTTGTTTCGATTGTTGTTACATGTCATTTCATAATGTATCATATTCTATTGTTTGATTAATACAATATTTGGATAGATTGTATTGTTTGTCGTCATTTCATGATATCATGCACCAATAATATGAAAAATAAACTTACTAAGAAAAAATAGGATACGAAATACAACGACGGCCAAATATATCTCCACAAGTGGGGTCTGGTGGATACAAAATAGAATTATTATATAAAGAGATAGAATAAATAGTAAAATATGATTATTTAATAATAATGAAGGGCAATATGAGAGAAAAAAAGAAAGTAACGACGCCACTACACCAATCCGTTGTTTCATAAAGTGACTTTTCGTCGTTACATAACGATGAATTTAACAATACGATACAATAAAATTTAAGTAACAATCAAAATGAATATTTAATTTGAAATAACAATACTATACAATAAGTAATAAAGGGATAGGAAGAGGGATGTGCATATGGTGTTTATTGACCTAGAGAAGGCGTATGACAAGATCCCCAGAGACGTCATTTGGAGGTGTTTGGAGGTGAAAGGTGTGCCAGTGGCTTACATTAAGGCGATAAAAGATATGTATGATGGAGCTATGACTCGGGTTAGGACTGCTATGATGGAGCAAGGATATGTAAATATTGCTTTTCTATTTATTTGCTGTCTCTCACGTTGCTGATATTATTTTTCGGGTTTTGTTGTCACAAATCTATTGTTTCTGAGCCGAGGGTATCCCAAAAACAGCTTCTCTATCCCCTCTGGGTAGGGGTAAGGTGTGTGTACATTCTATCCTCCCCAGACCCCACCGATAAAATTTTACAGAGTTATTATTATTGTTATTGTATACAATAAGTAATAACTATCCAAAAAAGCTGTAAAAGTTAATTCCAAGAAACCAAACTATTTCCTGAAAAGAGAAACGAAAATATTTTGACAGCATCACTGTCTAGTAAACGTTACTAGTAAGTCAATGTCTGAAACGGAGCAAAGTTTATGACAAATAAACTGCCCATGTCACCAAACATGAATTCATTAATTACAATCTACTATCGCCTTCAATTTCTTCACCTATTTCCTGAGACTGAGACCCCATTTTCATCTCAGCCAAAAAAAACCCACCTGTCCTCTTCTCTCCTTTTTTTTCTGTCTCTTTCTTTCTACAGTTTTTTCGTCCCTCTATCCTATAAAGACTGATATCAATGTAACATAACATGGTTGCAGACCAAATTGCAAGAAAAATACTATAGAAATAAGGTAACTTGAATTGGATCCAATGCCTTTAAACCTTCAAAAACACCCCTCAAATAAATGTTTTTAGTTGTCCAATGTGTTTTTCTTTTTAAAATTCAGTAAAGAAATGTATTTTATTACACACCCAAATCATTGTTCCAGTAAAATGAGAAGCATTTTTGGGTGTCTCTGCAAACTCTGAACTCTGTCACGTGAAGTTTAAGCCAAAAAAAATTCAAGAAACAAAGCCCCCCAAATCTTGAAATTCTTTGTACTATTACACCCCATTTCTCTTTGTTTATGGTACTGAGTGAAAGTACTAGAACAGTGAACAAAGTGTAAATATGTTGTGGATTTTGTTTTCTTCTGTTTTGGAGGTGTTGTCAAGTTTGATTTATAGATTGTGAGTCAAAGCTATTGTCATTGATGATAATGACACTAATTGGCGCCTTCTGTTACACTTCCTCATTACATTCTTTCAAAGTGGTAGATCTGAAGATTCTGGTGTTGAAAGTGATCTTGTTAAAACTCTACAGACAGAAAGCTAATTGTCTTTTGGATCTTTCAGTTTTCAAGATTCTATCTGATCTTTTTGTCCTCCTCAATACCAAATAAAAACACTTCCAGTTTTTTTTCTCCATCATATCAAAACCCAAATCAAGACTCCATTTTTACTCTTCAGTTGAGCATTTCAGTGTTTATTCATCAGTGGAAATCCAAATCAAGACTCCATTTTTACCCTGCAGTTCAACTTTTTAGTGCTCATTCATAAGTAGAAATCCAAATCAAGACTCCATTTTTACTCTTCAATTGAGCATTTCAGTATTCATTCATCAGTGGAAATCCAAATCAAGACTCCATTTTTACTCTGCAGTTGAGCTTTGTAGTGCTCATTCATGAAAATCCAATTCAAGAATCCATTTTTAACTCTGCAGTTGAGCATTTTAAAGCTCACTCATCAATAAAATGCTAACTTTAGTGGAAATCAAGAACCCCTTTTGGCTGTAGAGTTGAACAAGAACAATTCAGTGTTCATTGATTCAACAACAATGGAAATGTTGTCAATTTCCATGGGAATCAAGAACCCATTTTTGTACTTAAGGTACAACTCATGTCACAAAATGTTCTTTTTAATCTTCTCAATATTTTCCATATTTTTCCCACTTGTAAAATCAGGAGATGCTGAAGCTTTACTAGCATTGAAAGCCACAGTAGACCCAAAAAACATTCTTGATTGGAAAAAAGGGACTGATTTATGCCAATGGCAAGGTGTAAAAGAGTGCATGAATGGAAAAAGAGTCACAAAGCTAGTAGTTGAAAATCTTAATTTGAGTGGCAAATTGGACGAAAATGCCCTCAATCAATTGGATCAATTACGAGTTTTATCCTTCAAGCAAAACTCCATTTCCGGCCAAATTCCTAACCTCGCCGGACTTTTCAACCTCAAATCCCTCTTCCTCAATAACAACAATTTCTCCGGCGAGTTTCCGGCGTGCATCACTGTCCTCCACCGCATCAAAGTCGTGGTCCTCGCCGGCAACGATCTGTCAGGTGAAATTCCGCCGTCGTTAACGAAATTATCCCGGCTTTACGTGTTGTATTTACAGGACAATCACTTCACCGGCGAAATCCCGCCGTTGAATCAACCGAGTTTGAGGTTCTTCAATGTGTCAAACAATCAACTCTCCGGCCGAATCCCTAATACTCCGGCGCTTTCTCGGTTCAACGAATCGTCTTTCGTCGGAAATGCCAACTTGTGCGGTACCCAATTAAACCCTAAATGTACAATCTCCGGTCCTTCAATTAGCCCGTCGTATCCTATTAGTCCTTACAATGAATCTCACCATAAAAGAAGCAAAAAGCTTGTCATTATCATCGTTTCGGCGCTCGCCGGAGTTTTGCTGCTCTGCATTTTGACGGCGATTTTGATAGCATGTGTGAGAAAAAGAAGAAGAAAAAATAATGAAGGAAAAAGCAAAGGAATTGAAACCGCTGCCGCCGGCGGGGATGAAGAGGGGACAAGTGGCGGCGGTGGCAGTGGTGGTAATTTTGGAGGAAAAGAAGGGGCATTTTCATGGGATCAACAAGGAAGTGAAGGACTAGGGGCATTGGTGTTCTGCGGACCAGGGGATCAACAAATGAATTACAGCTTAGAGGATTTGTTGAAGGCTTCAGCTGAGACATTAGGGAGGGGTATAATGGGAAGTACATATAAAGCAGTGATGGAATCCGGTTACATTGTGACGGTGAAGCGGCTGAGGGATTCGAGGTTTCCGAGGTTAGAGGAATTCCGGCGACACGTGGAGATTATTGGTAGGCTAAGACATCCTAACTTGGTCCCACTCCGAGCATATTTTCAAGCTAAGGAAGAACGTTTGCTTGTTTATGATTATTTCCCTAATGGCAGCCTCTTCTCCCTCATTCATGGTACGTATTATGTTTGTTACTTATTCATTTATATTATCATGTTGTTTATTTTGCTGAGTGAGCTCATGAATAGTGAAAGAAAACAACGGGAATAGTTAATCTCACGAGTAGTGAAAGTAAGAAAAATCGGGTTATTGAGCTTGTGAATAGTAGAAGTAAGAAAACACGAGCATAGTTGAGCTCATGACTCATGAGTAGTGAAAGGAAGAAAAAACGAGGATAGTTGAGCTCGTGAAGAGTGAAACAAAGTAAAAAAGGGGGATAGTTAAGCTCATGAATAGTGAAGGGAAGAAATAACGAGATAGATTTCGCGGGATAAACTTGGATTTAAGTGGTATAAGGTGGAATTAATTAAGAAAAATAACTTATTTACGTCTTGTATATGCATCAAACAATAGATGCATACATGTGTTTATTACTAAATTATTTTTTGCAATGGTTAATTATTGCCTAGTGCTCCTCTTAAGATTAAACTAGTTTAGTTTGGTGCAAATTCACGTGGGAACATTTTTTTTTTGTCCATGAAATCACTTGGTTATAGCTCAATCTCCAAAAGTCGAATCCTTACTTGACATGACCTTTTCTTTTTTGAGTTCGAATTATGACCTCTTGGCTTTTTTATGGACTATTAGAGGACTTAAGTGGCCTATTTTTACCAACAAGGGTTGTGGTGGAGTGGTAAGTATTCCTTCGTCCTTAACCAGAGGTCTCGAATTCGAGCCCCGGGTATGGAGTCCCCTTTGTTAGAGAGCGCTTTACCCCCCAATGTGAGACTTCCCGGCGCGAATCCGGATTAGTCGGGCCCCAATGTGGGTACTGGATACCGGGTGAGAAATTAAAAAAAAAAAAGTGGCCTATTTTCTGTGTTCATCTTTGTGAACTTTTACATATTTTCCTTGAATTGTTTTGCTTTTTAATATGTTTCTTTGATCTTCTTCAGTTTTCTATCATTTTGTTAATTTTGAATTTTCGCCCATAGAATTTGGTTTGGTAGTGTATCACTTTCTGGTTGGATTTTGTTTGGTAATGGTGGGGAAGAGAGGGACAACAAGGGAAGAGTGTAGGAGCCAACAAAGAAAATGAGACAAAAGAAAAGAGGAAAACATGGAGATAAAGCTTTTAGGAATTAGGTTAGCTGCCAAAGTGAGGACAAATATGTAAATCACAAAGTAAGTCCCAAACTTACTTCAGTATACTGATATATGAGGATTATAGAAATATTTTATTTTGTTAAATTACTGGGCAAATAATAAAAGAAAAGAAGTTCAAATAACTAACCTCTTCTAACCTTAGAGCTAGAGATGGAATTTTATTTATGAAAAAAGAGGACAAAGAACAATAGTGATGCATAGTGATCTGCCTTTTGATTCTTACATTAGGGGGAAAACAGAAAAGGAAAAGGAATAGGAAGATTTTTCATTCAAATGGAATGTGAAGAAATGTCATTCTGAGAAGAGATTCTGAATTAGGAAACAAAAGAATGATGTCAATACTTCACTCGCATTTTCGGCTTTGCCATTTATAGATACTAACATAATGCCAAATTAGTTGTCCACACATATGGAGATGGCACATGCTACATTGAAACTAGAAAGACAAAATCATTGTTTTCAGCAATAACTTGCCTATAAGGTGGATCAGCAGCTCTGCTTGGTTTTTTTTCGAGTTCTGAACAATACAACTATAATGACCCTGCATATTGCTCGAATTTGCTTATGTAAGAGTTTCTTTGCCCTGTGCTGATTTTGCAACTTGTTTACTATGCTGCTAATCACTAAATTGACCATTGAACTTTCAAGGAGACCTGGAAAGGGAAATTGTTTCTCCAGATTCATCGAAAAATTGAAATAATAAAGTTCAAATTGTTTCTCCTTATGTATATTCATACAAAACAGATACATATATACACATATACATCTCTTTTGCTCTTTATACATTTATGTGTTTATGTACGCGTATGGTCAGTATCGAAGCCAGGTATTTGAGTAAGGGGATTTAAATAAATGTAAAAATGTCACACCTAAGATATCAATCTATGTTGAGGGGATTCAATGGTTTATATACATGTCCAATAAGTTGATCTGTTCCAAATAAACTGAAGTTGCAATTCCGTTGTATTCTAGAGTGTGTCCAATGTGATACTTAATTTTCTTCCAATCAGAAAACTAGAATACACTACACCAGCGAGTAAGAACAATAAAGTTATTCATCTTATTCCCTATTGTCAATTGACATACTGAATACTCGATTCACTAGTTGTACTACTCTAGAGTAGGAATAGCAAGTTGGGGAATAATAAAAAATCATGTACTTTAGATGCTAGTCTCTTCAAATAAAGTTCCGAGGATGCTGTGAAGCCACTGAATGTGAGTTGCTCTTTCGGGTCATTACACCATTTCAGGCACTGTGGAGGAACAGAGCTAAAGGCATTCCTAAGTTTTTTGCAACAAAAAGAACGTGGAGGGTGCTTATGGAAGTACCACCTCAAATAGTGTGTTTCCTCTCGTGTGGTCTAATCTTCTTACCATTCGTGTAAGACCACATTTGAAGTTCTATAGTACATCATGTTTCTGTAGTCATGCTTGGAATTCTAGAGTTTTAGAACTTTTAATCACTAGGGATGGGGGAGGCAGTTGTATTTTTGAAGAGAACGGATCTAAAATTAGCCGAGGCTTTTTTTATTCATTTTCTTGTTTTCTTGTATTTTTCGACAACCAATTTCTTTTGTTAATCAAATAATGCTCCAGATGATAACTATATTATATTGTTACTATGTGATTACTTTTGCAGGATCGAGGGCTAATAGTGGTTCAAAGCCACTTCACTGGACCTCCTGTCTCAAAATTGCAGAGGATGTGGCTACTGGATTGCTTCATATCCATCAGAACCCTGGTCTGACTCATGGAAACTTGAAATCATCAAATGTACTATTGGGGGCCGACTTTGAATCGTGCCTCACCGATTATGGCCTCATGCCATTTAGGAATCCAGATTCTCCAGAGGAATCCGGTGCTTCTTCCCTCTTTTACAGAGCTCCTGAGTGTCGTGACATTCGAAGGCCAGTAACCCATCAGGCTGATGTCTATAGTTTTGGTGTCCTCTTGTTGGAGCTCCTCACCGGAAAGACTCCTTTCCAAGATCTTGTTCAAGAACATGGATCGGACATACCAAAGTGGGTGAGATCTGTTCGAGAAGAAGAAACTGAATCGGGTGATGAACCTGCATCTAGTAATGAAGCCTCAGAAGAGAAACTTGGTGCACTCTTAAACATAGCCATGGCATGTGTCTCACTTGTAACTGAAAATCGGCCCACGATGAAGGATGTTTTAAGGATGATTCAGGATGCTAGAGCAGAAGCTCAAGGGTCTTCTAATAGCAGTGACCATTCACCAGGAAGATGGTCAGATACTGTCCAGAGCTTGCCGAGAGACGAACATTTGAGCATATGAGTTGTATACTTTTTGAAGGGTTTGAATAATGTGTCTTGATTCTTTTGAAAGGCAGAAGTCTCTTTGAAGCATCAATGAATATGAGTTATAATGGATTTGTTGATTCAGTTCTTGTAAAGACCAAGGGCTTTTTATTTTTCTTGTTTCTAGGTTTAGTTGCTTGTATCTAGGAGATTTGCTTTATACCACTTCATTGACATTCACTAGTTTAAGATCCATTCCTGAGTCAAAAGTTTGTTGCCAGCTTGTTTTGTGAGGATGTAATTGTAGTTGACGTTCCAACTCTTTTTTAGGAAATATCTTGTTTGTATCCAACTTCATGCTTTCATTCAATACTATCCCTCCTAAAGAAATGGCTGATAAAATAGTTTCCTGCTGCAGAAGAAAGAGATAATCTGCCCTTATGACTTTTGGTTCTGTGATAAGAGCGTGGTGTATGGATTAGGTGCACGTCGTTGATTTAGACCTTGTCCTAGACAAAAATTTGACATTTAAGTAGAGAGAGATAAAAATGCAGACTAATTATTCAATGAGTTTCAAACCGTGTGACAAAATCCTCAAGATTAAAAGACTAGTTACGGAGTCAATCATGTTTTGACTATTACTGTTCAATTGATTTTCTAACTTATATTAACTAATAACTATGTGAAAACGAAAAATGTTACATTGGCTTAATTTATAGCCCATGGTGCACTTGAACCTATGTTTTTTTCGTCAAATTAGGTATTTTATGTACATATTTTTTTAAATTGTTCTTATATTAGCTTTGGTTGAATGGTGCACTTGATTGGATGTTAGTTATTTACCCAAAGAAATAAGAATCAACTGTCACTTAATGTTTTTTCCCCTTTTTTAGTGGTGCGCTCATGTTCTAAAAATTCTAGATCCGTCTCCGCCGTTGGATGATATTCTGCATGCTTCATATTGCCAGATAGTTTTCCAGTTGTTCTGAATGTGTTGGTGTTTCCTACTTACTAGTCAAAGAGCACCACCACAAAGGAAGTGGACAAAATTGAGCAAGAAAACATGTGGTAGCTTTCAACTATCAAGTGTTTGTGAGAGAGAGGGATCACCAAATCACATTATACAGTTTCCTTTACACCTACATTAAATCTAATAAATTGTAGCACTTCCACTTCTTTTACGGCTTCCATATTAAATGCAACAGTTAACAGTTATTTTCAAAACCTGTTTGATAAAATTTAAAAAAGAGTTAAATTTTATCTAACATTGCTATACAAATATTTACACAATTGTATCAATAAAAAAACTAATTACTGTTAATAAGTGTCTGCTAAGTATGGACTACTTACTTGAAAGAGATCGTGCTTAACAAGCAGGGGCGGAGCTAGAAGCCCGAATATGGATTAGGCCGAACACAATAATTTTTGCTCTAACAATGTATTTAAATTAAGAAATTCATTAGAAAAAGTTAAATTTAAAACCAAGTTATTAACACTTGATCGTCGTTCTGAAATTTAGAGTCCATAAAGTTGAAATGCTTATTTCGCCTTTAGTAACATGTTAAAGTTGGTCAAATTGCACTGAGGGAAATTTTAACATAATGAATTTAAATATCTTGATCGTCTTTAGATGAATTCAAGATTTAGAGTCGATAAGACGCAGTTTGAACTTAAATTAAGTAATATGAATAATAAATCAATGAGAATTTATATAGCTGACTTCAACTAACTTAGAATTGTTGTTGTCGTAATAAAAAAATAGTAGAATTTTGGATTATTCTTGTTGATGATTTACCAATTTTTTTTTTTAACAATCCTTGAAATAAAATAGGGTCCTAACCAGCTCAAACACACATAATTCCACTATCAAGAATGAATATTATAGTTATACAAAAGTGGCTCCATATAGCATTTGACAACCTACCAAAAAAACAACCTTAAAATGACGTATCTGCCACTATGAATTAAGATCTGATCCTAAAAAAGCTTCTTCATTTGGGAAAGTACAGTAATATCAAAATCAGATAGATCCATTCGCGTTTCTGATTCTAAACAAGTTGGAGTTTTTTGAAAGAGAAATATGTCAATGGCTGCGTTCATTAAGCTGGAAGATTCTCCTATGTTCCAGAAACAAGTTAGATTTTGTTTCTAATCCCCTTCTCTCCCCCTTTTTTTTTTTGGTTGTAAAATTTATTTATTTATTCTAAAATTTGTTGGTTTTTAGGTGCGGTCTGTTGAACAGAATACGGATGAGCTCAGAGATCGATGTCAGAAGCTATACAAAGGCTGTAAGAAGTACATGTGAGTACCCAATTTTATCATTTCAGAATTTAGTTAGTGCAATAACTTTTTTACTGTAATACCTTGTAATGATTGTAAAGCTGACATTTTTAGTCCAATGAACTACATTTCAATCCACACTATTAGAGCTGGCTATATACTCATGTACGTTCTATTAATAATCTATTAGGTTAGTTTTATTCAAGGAGTACTAAATAATTTGTTTTGGCAAATTGAGGGGTTCTTTTTTTTTAAAAAAAAAAAAAAAAAATTAATGATGATGGTAGCAGGGTCAAGCTTGCCCGCACCTATACTATTTCAACGGGCACTTACTACTTCTCGCCGTCACACAAACAGGTTACCTCCTACCTCCCAATAGTACAAGTACCTGCTAACTCCCACCGGCACACATACCAAGTAACTCTAGCCACCAAGCCTTAGGCAGTGGTTCTCTAGAAACTAGAGGTTTTGAACAGTCTCTCTCTCTTACACACACATGCGGGCGCACACACACACACACACACAATGTGCAGAGAACAGAAATGTATATGTAAATATGCTGTTGCCAAATTTGTTGCTCTGTGAAATTTTCATTCTCTTATTCTGTCTGAAAGATTTGATTTGTTCATTAGCATTTATTGGTTTAGGTAAAGGCTATTATTGATATTTGTTATTTCAGGGAAGTTCTTGGAGAAGCGCACAATGGGGATATCATCTTTGCCGAATCATTAGAGGCATTTGGTGGTGGTCTAGACGACCCTCTCAGTGTGTCCCTTGGAGGTTAGTTAATTTTTCTGATTCAACCTATTACAAAGTTACTCATTTTTGCTAATTTTATTCGCAACTGTCAATTACTGCATCATGCACGCGGTTTATTTTCTTGAAGAAGGTGTTTTTTTTCTCTTCAATGTTGCTGGATTTCAGAATTCTCATATAAATGATCACCCTGAGGTTCGCATTAAGTTTGGTTGAGACTTCTCGTGAATGCAAATATATCCCTGCCAAGGCTCTTTGAATTCTGTGGCCCAAACAGCTGACTTCTTATGTGTATATTAACACTGCAAGGAAGCCTGATCTCCATTAGCTTATGGAGTAATTGTTGGGATTTTAAGTAATTAATGATATATTAATGCTTAAAATGGGTGAATGGGAAA
>ML357236.1:0-43348 GCA_005239505.1 Nicotiana paniculata | reverse complement strand
TTAGTAGAGTATTACACTACGGGCAAGCTTATGGTACGTCTTGTGTGGCATATGAATGTTTTATTTCTGAGAGCGAGTGAATTCTTTCAAACTTGAGTTCCTAAGTGTTCTTAAATTTTATTGTGTGGAACTAGCTCTTTGATTTGGTGAGGGCACATGATTCATGACGGAAAGGTAATGTTGTTGACCTCTAAGTTAGAGTAGTTAGTGAATTGTGAATAAAGCATGGTATTTGTGAGTCGATTATTGAGGCGAGGATGTCACACCTTTGTGCTTGAAATGTTTTAAATATTCTTGGTATAACGTGTTAAGAGAGTTGCTTAATAAGTTGTGTACATGAGTGTAGTTTGATTGCTCGAGGACGAGCAAAGGTTTAAGTGTGGGGTCTTGATGCGAGGCTAGAATGCATAGTTTAATATGTAATATACCGTATATTTGAGGTGCATTAATGATAAAAATGCACTTGTTATGTGCTTAATAGAGTTTATTTTATATGTAGGTGGATTGGAGATGGAAACGGAGCTAAAGGGATGCAAATACGTCGAAAATACGTAAGGAGACACCCGGTCGATAGCTGGGCGTTTGCCCCCTAAAGCCTGACCCTACCTGACGTTAGGGGGGCGTTTACCCCATAAGGCCAGGTAGCCCCTAGCGTTAGGGTGGCGTTAGGTCCCAAACGCCAGGCCTGCCCTGGCCTTAGGGGTGCGTTAGAGCCCAAACGCCCGGGGTCCCCAGTTTCGGCCAAATCCGAGTTTTGACGAGTTAAGTGCTTCCCGGTTGAAATAGAAGTCTCCCACATGGTTAGGGTTAGCCCTAAACATATAAATAGAAACCAAACAACACAACTTGAGAGGACGGAGAAGATTCGGAAGGATTCAACAAGAAAACACCATAGAAGTGACAAACATTGATTTCTACATCTAGTATTCATTACTTTGTATTTCAATTATGAAATTTCTTTTAGTTTTGATTCTCAATAACATGAGTAGCTAAATTCTTTAGTCTAGGGTTTTGTTAGAACCCGTTGGGGATGAATTCATTGTGATATTAATATATTTTGGTTGATTAATCTCGTTTTGTTCAACTACGTTCTTATTATAGTTGATTGAAAGGGCCCTTGATTAACTATTCCTATTTATTATGTATCTACTTGAGAAAGAGTGCATATTTAGGTAATTGCTTGAACAACACCACACCCGGAGTATAGACGAAAGTCATAACCGAGGGTTTAGAGGTTAGATTAGAGATAACGATACCTCGGGTGCAATCTAAAGTGAACTGTATTGTGATCTAGCTAGCGTAACTTGAGAAAGTGCGTTTAGTAAATTATCATAATTACTTGAGACAANGTAAACATCACCAATTGATATTCAAAAGTCTTGAGAAAAGTGATTAAGTAACAGTTTAGTATTTTATAAACTCAATTGATACGTAAAATTCCCTGTGGGATTGACTTTGGGTGTAATACCCCAGATTATATTTGCAGCGCCCGTTTAGTCTTTCTATAAGACATAGTTGAGCGTGATCAGTCTCCAAGGTTAGAAATGAAATCAACCCCCGGTAAGCAGAAGTTGAGATCTTCGTCAAAAGGACGGGCCAAAATCAAGTGGCTGAAAATCAAGGCCGCAAAATCAACCACCGTTTCAAACTGAGAAATTGTTCTTTGTTTGAAAAATAGGAAACAGGTGCAACCAAAAGAAGTTGTGCAAGGGCTAGAAGTGGATCTGCAGCGACAATTCCAAAAAAGGGAAGTCTCCTTTAAAAATTCTTTCCTACATTTACTCATTCTCTGAAAATAAAAGGAAAAAAAAGGGAAGAAAAAGAAGAATAAATGATGTTGAAAATAATTCAAACCTAAAGTAGTATAGGGCATCCAATACCTAGCTACACCTTTTCCAACATAGGGTCCCACTCCCTAGTTGACACCAGCATAACCTGGTGATCTTTTCCGTGACAGCAGCATAACCTGTTGATCTTTCCCAGACGCCAGCATAACCTGGTGATATTTTCCTTGGCAACATCATAACCTGTTGATCCTTCCCAGACACCAGCATAACCTGGTGATCTTTTTCTTGACAACAAAATAACCTATTGATCTTTCCCAACGCCAGCATAACCTGGTGATCTTCTTCTTGACAACAGCATAACCTGTTGATCTTTCCCAGACGCCAGCATAACCTGGTGATCTTTTTCGTGACAACAACATAACCTGTTGATCTTTCCCATACGGCAACATAACCTGGTGATCTTCTCCTTGACAAAAACATAACCTGTTGATCCTTCCCAGACGCCAGCACAACCTGGTGATCTTTTTCTTGACAACAACATAACCTGTTGATCTTTCCCCACGCCAGCATAACCTGGTGATCTTCTTCTTGACAACAGCATAACCTGTTGATCTTTCCCAGACGCCAGCATAACCTGGTGATCTTCTTCTTGACAACAGCATAACCTGTTGATCTTTCCCAGACGTCAGCATAACCTGGTGATCTTTTTCATGACAACAACATAACCTGTTGATCTTTCCCAGATCCCAGCATAACCTGGTGATCTTTTCCTGACAACAACATAACCTGTTGATCCTTTCCAGACGCCAGCATAACCTGGTATTTTTTTCCTGACAACAACATAACATGTTGATATTTCCCAGACGCCAACATAACCTGGTGATCTTTTTCTTGACAACAACATAACCTGTTGATCTTTCCCAGATGCTATCATAACCTGGTGATCTTTTCCTGACAACAACATAACCTGTTAGTCTTTCCCAGACACCAGCATAACCTGGTGATCTTTTCTTGGCAACAGCATAACTTATTGATCTTTCGCAGACACCAGCATAACCTGGTGATCTTTTCATGACAACAATATAACCTGTTGATTTTTTCTTTTCTGACGCCGGCATAACCTGGTGATCTTTTCTTGACGACAACATAACCTGTTGATTTTTTCTTTCCTGATGCCGGCATAACCTGGTGATCTTTTCCTGACGACAGCATAACCCGTCGATATTTTCCAACATAGGGTCTCTAGTCCCTAGTTGATTTCATTTTAGACATAGGGTCTCCGCTCCCTAGTTTATGTTTCCTCCAGGTACACCACTTCCGCCCTTTTATTGCTTTCAATAATGAAGTAGTATAGAGCTTTGTTGCAAATAACTCACAAAATTTTCCTAGTGAAAACTGGGGCAGAAAAAGTTGTTCGTTTGTTTTGGTGCTTGACCAGGTTATACCTCAAGGTGCAGGATTCGAGACGGCCAAAAGGAGAAGTCTCAGACCAGAATAAAAGAAGGAAAAGAAAAGAGTTGAAACCAAAGTGCTGAAGCGAAAAAAAAGATGTGGATTTCTCAATACATGACTGAAGCCACAATCTCTGCATGTCCCGTCTTGATTTGAAAAGCTGAAGATGAATGAACTAGAACCTGAAGCTAGCAAGCATCAAGATTCAGATCATAATTTTTGTGAAGAACCAACCAAGACTCAAGATCAAGCTTCAAAAGAATCATAGATAGGAATCTTGTAACTCGTAGCTGATATGTTTAGTTTAGTCTTTTTCATTTTGATTTTGGTATAATAAGGAGCTCAGCGAGCAGTAACAGCAACAACAACAAAGAAATCACAGCTTTTTGGTAGTCCCAGCTACCAAAACTTCCAGAACTACACTGACCTGATTCCTTTATCGCCAAGGATATGTAGGCAACCTCCGAAGCAAGGTTCGGTCAAAATTTTAAAGCGCTTCCCATGGAGTATCCAAACGGGCAAAAATTACTTGTAATTGCTCACTTTATCTTTTCCCGAAAACTCTTCAAGTTCCCGATCAAAGAGGGGCAGCTGTGAGCACCTAATTTTTGCCCCACATGAAAATTACTCCTAAAAATAATCAAAAAACAATTTTAGTAAATAAATAGCTTAGCTACACAAGAAATGAGATTTGAATTAAAATTTGAGTTAGAGTGGCTAATATTGCAAAAGTTAAAGAAGAGAAAAGAAGAGGCTAGTCTTTATTGAAGCTAGGCTAAGATCACAATTGCTTAAAGTGGCCCAATTGCATATTCTCACCCCAAAACCCCCAAGCCCATCTCCCTAACCTACCCATCGGCCCAATATACCTTCACCTCTAAAAACACCCTAATTCCCCTCTCCATATAGACATATCAGATCCCTCACAAAGGGGAGACACCCCAAAAAATATACAAAAATGAAAACCCGAGCAGCGGCGCAATAGAGACAAGCAGGCAGTGACTCCCTCATCTCTTTAACTCACGTCGTTTCATCCATCCTCGCCACACCCTCTGCTCCTACCCACCTTTCACTCACCAACGAAAACATTCAAAACAATAGAAAGAGATCTAAAATTCAAAAACCCCAAAACTCCAGATCTAGAGCACCAGAAGTTCCGAAAATCAAAGAGAGAAAAAGATCAAAAAATGGGTTCTCTTATAACTTGTCTTGCTTCACGTTTTCTGAGGTTCTTTTGAGTTGCTTATGTGGTAGGAATTGAATTTGCTCTATGCTAAGCCTGCTTTTGCCGAGTCCTTTCTTGATTCCAGCTTCTATTTGGCTTTGTTTAGTGTCTTCTCTGCTCAAGTAGTTCAATTTTAGTTTTGTTGCCGGATTTCTCATTGTATATTCACGGCCAAAAGTTTAATCGAAAGCTCAATTTCAGGTTCATCTTTCTAATTCTTTCTCTTATCTTGTTTGTGGTGTGATTAAAATGGAGTAAGAGCCTTAGGTCTACTAGTTTGGCGAGTGTTTGCGATTTGGGTGTAAGGGTCGATTGGTGACTGATTTGAGTACACTATCCGCTATATTTGACTTTTTTTCAGCATTCTGAGGTGGTGTTTGATCTTTGCTCTTAGTTTTTGTATGATTTAATTTGAATTTGGAAAATAGCATGTTTAATTGGTGAGTAAGGATGGCTAAGTCACAATTTAGTTTTGAATTAAATTGTTGGAAATACATCCACCGACGCTTTAGTTCATTGTCTAAATCTGCTTGTCTCTGTTGGTTTGGGTCGAGTTTCAAGAACTATGTGTTGTGTTAACTCCTGTAGAGGCTTTGTTTGTGTGGGTGACATTGAATGTAAAAATGGTTTCATATATTTCAGCATTACTGTTTGATCGCAATTAATCTGATTTTTGTCTAAATTCATGTCACTTATTCATGTGCCAAGACCGGTTTTAATAAAATTGGTTTTAGCGTCAAAGTGATGACGTTGCTTGGATATTTTACTACGTTGTTCGCAGAATATTTAGTTGTTTAGTTGTTGGAAAATAGATTGTTGGATCACACTGTGATTGCTCAAACTTTAGAAATTAGAAGTAATTAATAATGATGCCAAACCACAATACAAACAAAGAAATTTCGATTTCTGGTAGTAGAAGAAGTACCTTGAGAAAAGGCACACCAAGGTTAGAACACACGTTAGAAGTTAGTCCTTGTGAAGTTAATCATAGAGGTTTGAATGAACATTGATTAAAATTTGACATGTTCTCTTTGTTTATGTGCTTATGTTAAATTTACAACATCCATATGGTTAGGTTCATGACATTCTTGTTTTAGGTTCTTAAGTTTGGATTGTGTCTTACTTGGTACAGAAGGTTTAATTAGCTATGAAAAATGACATGTTTGGCATGAATATCGTTTCTTATTCCTGCAATGTTCCTCGTGACTGTTTGATCAATAGGGAATGCTTTCTTTAATAACAGATGTCTTTGTTTTCCAACTCTAAATTGACCAACTCGAATGTCTAAGCTACTGCTTGTTCATGCTGTGATTTGACAAAAATACAGAAAAGTGAGAAGGTGCAAAGAGTTAGCTAAATTTAAGTGGCTCTTATCGTATTTTGAATCTGCGATTCTTCTTTATTCTCCTCGTTTTCTTTACAAGTCCTTTTGTGCTATTGATGTTTTGTTTGGATTGTCTTGAATGATATTGGGTCGTGGGAGTGGTGGAAAGGGTGATCATGTTAATTCTCTTTAATTAAATTTTACACTTCATCCACAATTGACTTCCATAACTCATGGCCTCTCAATAATCTCAAATGTAGGAGACGCACAACTTATGAACATCATAGTTTGCTTTAGGCGCAAAATTAAATCATCTTGACTATGGGTACGGTTACCGTGACATAGTCACGATACATAAATCCAAATTCGGGTGTGCATTTCATGTGACCCGACCATTACTTCGAACAATAATTAAAATAAATATGTCGCAAATTGCGGGTGCATTTCATGTGGCGCGATTTGCAACGTGTCCCAAAACGACAAGTGCGACATCGTGACTTGTTCCAAAAAATAATTTCATAAATATTAAAAGCGGTTAAAAGTTTAAAAATGCACAATAGGTTTAAAACTCGTAATTAATCAGATCATTAGGCCAATTATTAATAGTTGAGCAACCATGCTAAAACCACTGCCTCACACCTTCTCCTTGGTTAACAGAATTCCTTACCCGGTCTTCTGATTTTGCAGACTTTAAACGGAGTCAAATTTCCTCGATTTGGGATTTAAAATAAACCGGTGACTTGGGACACCATAAATTATTCCAAGTGGCGACTCTGAATTAAATAAAATAATTTCATTTTGATTATGTCACTTAAACTGGAAAAACTCCCCTACCCTCTTTGGCGGGAAAAAGAAGGTGTGACAATATTGTTTGACTAAATTTCGCACTACCCGAGTTTCGATCCTACCAAAAATAGAAGACATTCAACATCCCTAGTATCATTAGTGAATCAATGTTGAAGCAAGTAGTCAATTAAACCTCTCCACTGGATAAATGTATTTATAAATGCAAATTATATTTTAAAAGTAATTTAATAGTTATACAGAGAGACAACAGAACAATAGCTTGACAATTAGATTATAATTTTAGGATCAAGCAAATCGAATACTAGTAAATTATCAACTTAATACATCCATAAAAATTTACAGGATTTTCTTTATCTTTGTTTTGTAACGATAACAATGACTATTCTTAAGTTGTGTATTTGTACCTACTGTTTGAGTTGGGAAATGGGTTTGTTACGTATAACTAATCTAAATAGCTGTTCTCCAATCACTTAAATACAAAAATAGTCGGTAGACGTATAATTTATCAATTATATATGTTAAATGTGTATAATTAATATATAATTTATGTATATGGATAAAAAAAAAGTAAACAATGGATATGACCGGCTATTTGGGTAAAACGGAACATATATATCAATGTTTAAAGATTTAACTTATAGCATGTTTGGCCAAACTCGAGAAATCAGCTTATTTTAAAAAGTGCTTTTGAAAAAAGTACTTTTGGAGAGAAACTGTTTGTGTTTGGCTAATCATTCTGAAAAACACAATTGAACAATAATTTGTGTTTGACCAAGTTTTTCAGAAAGTGCTTTTAAGTATCAAATTACGAATAAGGACATGAATATATTTACGTAATAATTAATATTATAAATAAATAAATAATCTCAAAAATTTATTCTTGCGGGAAATAATTAAATCTTTTTATTTTATTTAAGTAAAATATGAAAATAAAATTTAAAAGTACTTAATTCTTTTAATATAAGTTAAATATGATAAAAAATCATTCAACAAATATAAAAGCATTCACCCTAAAGTCACTATATATTAGAATGCTATCCTAAAAATAATAAGAAATATTTATACATTAATATCTTAAGTATTAGGTTTAATAGTTATTTTGTTATATACTATATTTTGTTAAGGGCATTTTGGTTAGAAGAAAAGTCAAAATTGCTTCTGCTTGTGCTTTTGGAAAGAAGCTATTTTTTTCTGCTTCTCAAAAACTGTTTCTGTTTCTCAAAAACTGTTTTTGTTTCTTCCCAAAAGCATTCCCCCCTCCCCCTCCCCCCTCCAAAAAAAAAGAAACTTGATCAAACACCTCAAGTTATGGAGAAAAAAAAAGCTTTAGGAAAAAAAAATACTTTTAGCCTCTTGAGAAACTTGACCAAACAGACTATAACAAAGTTTATTGAGTTGTTTAAATCCTACGAATTGCAAAAGTGTTCAAACTTACAAGAGGTCATAATTATTAAATGGCGGAGTAGAACTTATAAAACAAAGATCTAGATGTAGTCTCTCCTAATAGAAGAAAATTGTCGTTTTAGATCACTAGTTTGAAACAACGATCTAGATGTTGTCGCTCCTTAATTATTCTATTACCAGAGCTAACAAAGAGTTGTGCCACTATTAAGTTGCTTCAGAGATCAATAGTTTCAACGGTGGCGAATGCATTTCGGCAACCTATTCATCTAAATTCAGCATTTACTAGGCGAAGCATAAATATAAATTTTTTTTGTCAAATATTAAATCTAAAACCATAATTTTTAAGATATAATATTAAAATTAAAAACCTTAAAGATCAAACCATTAAAGTTGTGACAGATTCACAATCTCACCGGGTGCCTCTGAATATCTTAAAGAATAGTTGGAGTGATAATATTCTATATTTACTGTTCAAAATTTTATATGTCTCAAGATTTTAAAGTAAATATTTCACGCTTCAAAATATAACACTTGAAATGCTGCAAAATTAACACTTTGGATGACCGCTAATTAGCTAAGATTAAAAAAGTAATGTGCTTTGCTGACGCATGACGGGTCAATTTGTTAATGTTGGGAATAAACCCCACATAAATAATATTTTACAGTAATAATAGCGGAACAATAATATAGTACCGAGATACAGTAATCAAATGACACAAATATTTTTAACGTGGAAAACCCTTCCGAATAAGGGAAAAGATCACAAACTCAATCCCCACTATAATGAGAAATTTTACATCCAGTAATCCAAATAAAATACTCTAAAAACCACTATACACTTAAAAAAAAATAACCATCTTTTTAAATTTTCACTCCCTATAATATCGTTCACATTTTTTATTTTTCCTCAAAAACTACACCTCTGAGATTGGTGTGTCTAAATGAGAAGTTGAAGGTTGGTTATTTGTAAATTGCAAATCCAGAACCAAAACCAATTTTCTGTTTCCTCCTTTTTGTTTTCTCGATGGGGATGGACCCTACAGCTAAAACGTGAACGCTTGTTCTCTCCCTATTATTTTTATTTTGTTCTTTTTAAAAATTTTACGTTGCATTCAGCTGAGTCAATTGATGTTGTGTTTTCTTTATTTAATTTTCAGGCAGGTATGAAAAACGAAAGTCGTAACTTTTACTGTTTCGCAACTACAGGTTCATGTAGGCAAAGGGGTACAATAAAAGAGAATAAATAAGAGAAAAAACTTAACAATCTAAATAATTTAAAAAGTAATAATGAGTATAAAGGCACTTCCTTATTTTAATTAAAGATGAAATTGAAAATAAATTTAAGAAACAAATTCCTCTGGAAGTAAAACAGTCCAGAAACTATATTTGTTTATCCTAAAAATGAATAGCAATTGAATTTTACACGGTTTTAAGGATACGTGATATAATTTGACACAAATTAAGAGAATATATTAATATTAAAATTGACGATAAAAGAAATAAATGCAAACCACATGAACAGAATAGCCTTGGCCCTCGAGTTCATTCATCCTTGAACCAAGAGATGTTTAAGCTGATATATGAACAGAGTAACAAGATAATTAAAGCTAAAAATAATAGTATATTGCTTTATGTTGCGTAAATGTCATGTGTTTTACAAATGATTAGACCTCCTTTATATAGTAGGGAAGTCCTACTCTTGATATTGTTCTAAATGAAGTAAGAAATCTCAAGATTGGTTAATTAATCGACCTATCCTTGATACATGCCGAGATCTTCGCCGTGATCTACACCCGATCGCAGATATTCTATCCTTCTGTTATTCGGCTTACCAAATTTCCCTCGATCCTGTCTGATCTTGATTTTGTTCGGTCTCGAAGTCTCGAGTTTGACGATATAACCTCACACCTCGATTCGATATGATTCGAAGTTGAACCTTAACGTATCACATTTCAGTCTCAATCAATCACGCAAGGACGAGCTCAATTTTTGACCGTATATAGTCTCAACATATGACTATTTAGGATTAGAAGCTTTTTAAGAGAGTTCTTCTTAGAGCCACGAGGCAAATATAAATACGTAATCGTTAATAATTGTTAGCAGATGTTATAGTCTTTCACTTTTTTTTGATGTCTTTTACAAATTTTTTTGTAAATTATATGAAATAAAACCAGCCAAGTAATACTAGTAATGATTTTCTAATTAAAGCATCACTCGGTTGGATTAAGTTTGACTTAAACAGATTCACTCGGTTTTGCGTAATCCTATTGGGTAATTATTATATTAGGTAGCAATGGTAAGTCAGAGGAAACATCGGCATTGCATAGGAGCTGACACATATACAGGTCATCACATCTTTATCTATTCCCAGCCATATTTGGATCCTTTCTTCCCTTTAAATAATCAACCCTCACCCTCATTTCCAATCTCCTATTCTCTCTCTCTCTCTCAATTTACTTTTGATCCAATCTCCCAATTGTTGCCAGAAGAGTCTGGCATTATTTTGCTGGTGAAGGCAGGCATTGTCAATAATTAAGGACTTGTGCCAATTCGTCTTATTTTTGTAACAATTGGGGTTTTGATTAGATTGGTTTGAAAGGTGAACCATTTTGGTGCGTAACCTGCAATCAACTTTTGATCTCTAGTAAATAATATAATCTGTAGATATTTGATTAAAAAAATCTTCTTCTTTTTTTATCGCCTAGGCTATTTAATTTGGATTCGAGGCACATATTGATTGATAGAGAAACGTTTCTTTTTCTAATTATTGGAAGAGCAGAGATCAAAGGGGGTTGTGAAAACCAGGAAGCTGTTTCCCTTAATTTCTTCATATTGTCCTCCGGTCGAGTGATTAACAAGGTATTGCCATGCATACTGATTGATTCAATCACCGTTTCATTGCGTTTCTATCCAACCGTGAACTTTCTTCATTGCTTGGAAAAAATTCAAACCTTCACATTATCTGAGGATCGTTTCTTAAATAGCTACCCGAATGGGCCGGGTCCGGAGCATTAGAGGAATACCTCTAGCTTGTCGTGGAGGTTCTATTTGAACCTGCAATTGGAATCTCGAGCTTTCAACCTGCAATATGTTTTTCTCCAAACGATTTAGCCATTTAGGTATCTAATATGAAATGATGAAATGAAAACGAGAAGAACACAATTACCGTTTGCATTTTTCTTTTTTATGATAATCAAACACCTATTTTGTTTCTTTTTCTCTGGATTTCTCTGGTTTTGCGGCGAGAGAAGAAAAGAAGTGGGGTTTTCGTTTAATGGATTCAGGATTGTATCAGTTTGATGGTACCTCAAAAAGTGTAGTGGATCACGAATAATCTTCTTTTCCTCGAAAGTTGAATCTCCAATTTGATACATTATTAATAGTGATTCAACTTTTCTTCTGCAGAAGGATCGTTAAGCGAATGAACAGTAGAAATGAGGAATCTCCGCGGGTGAGAGCCTTGCCAAACCCGCCTCCATTGCCAGTAGCTTTCACAACCAGCCGGCAGGAGATTAACACATTTGTAACAAGGAAATCAGCAGTGAGAAAATGCGGCTGCACGCCTACTGCTACAAAGAATACGTGGGATTGCCTCTTTGATGAAGGTTACAGAGCCGACGTCTCAATTAACACGGATAACGGTGGCATCCTCTATGCGCATGTTAGTATTTTGGTAAGTTCTTTGCACAATTCAGAGTAGTACTACGGTGCTTTTGGCATGGAATTATTATTTTTTTTTTTTATAGAAAGTTTTAAACGTATTAGTTGTTGTTCTCCGGATGTATGCCAACAGGGTATGAATTCTCCAGTATTTAAAAGCATGTTGAGTTTGAAACAATCAAGAGCACGTGGTCGTTGTGGTCATCAGCGATCCATCTCGATAAGTGGGGTTCCACCTGAGGCTGTTCAAGTTTTCATCAGATTCTTATATTCCTCCAGGTAGATTGATTCTCCTTTGACATCGTTTCTGTGCTTTGGCTCCTATGCACGTGCATATCTGGCTTCCAAAGTCGTTAACCATATTTTCTAGCGGTTCACATGAAGGTCAATAATGTTGTTAAATTATTATTGGTTCGTTCTCTTATTGAATAGTTTAACTTAATTTAACATAACTTTCTTATAGCTGTTTGTTTTCCAAGACTGAAAAATAATTTTTAGGCACGGAAGGCAGTTATTCCATCTTTATAAAGTGATATATTAAACCAAGTTAATTTGAGATAGCAATACAGTTTCCTAATGGAACTATATTTGTAATCTGAATGGCAATAACTAGGTTTTGATCATCTGTATTTTCATTCTTCACATTGCAGGTATGAGGAAGAAAAAATGAAGGAGCATGGGCTGAGTCTGTTGGCGGTATCACATGCATATGCAGTCCCTCACCTAAAGCGAGAATGTGAGCTGCAGCTGGAGCAAAGATTAACCACGGAAAATGTGGTTGATATCTTCCAATTGGCACTCTTGTGTGATGCCTCTCGGCTTAGCCTTCTTTGTCACCGATTTATGCTGAAACATCTTAAGCCCGTATCAGCCACAGAAGGGTGGAATGCCATGAAACAAAGCCACCCTGTGCTTGAAAAACAGATTTTGAGATCTGTAATTGATGAGGATATGGTAAGTAGTATCTCAATTCCCACATATGTTCAGAATGGATCTTATCCCATTTAAGTGGTTTAATAATAATATGATGATTTGTTTGCAGAGGGAGAAGGTAAGGGTGAGAAAGAAAAATGAGAGGAAAATCTATATGCAGTTATATGAGGCAATGGAAGCCTTGGTTCACATATGCAAAGATGGTTGTCGTACCATTGGTCCACACGATAAGGTTTTGAAAGAGGATCAAGAACCATGCCAGTATGCAGCGTGCAAGGGGCTAGAATTGCTCATTCGTCACTTTGCCGGGTGTAAGTTGAGAGTCCCTGGTGGCTGCATCCACTGCAAGAGAATGTGGCAGGTTTTGGAATTGCATTCTCGCCTTTGTGCCAATTCGGATGTTTGTCGTGTTCCGTTGTGCAGGTTTGTTTAACTATTCTTTTCCCTGCACTAACAAGAACAAACACTGAAGATCAGTCGGTCTTCAGTCACTCATTGATTTTTATCGATCAAAAGTGATCATGTTTATAGGTTGATTGATTATTGTTTTTAATGTTTAAGCAGGAATTTTAAGCAGAAGAGAAGAAAACAGAACAAGAAGGATGAAATGAAATGGAGAATATTGGTGAGAAAGATAGTGAGATCCAAGAGCATTTCTGGAGCTCCATTCTTCTCATTTGAATCCACATAAGTTGCAATACAACCAATCACTGTTGCACCCTTATTGAATTCATTCTTTAAACAGATATAAATTCATTGTATCTTTTACTACTAAGTTGGAACATTTTGGCAAGCTACACGTTCTACAATGTAATTTATACAACTCACTGTAACTATGTATTAAGATCAATGCACAAATACATTACTCAGCTAACTTGAGCTCGATAACAGTCTAAGTTGCTAGCTCAACTAACGTCTATTCGCACTTGCTGCAGTAAATAACAATCCACTACCAACATTTAATCTCACTCGCTACAGTAATTACCAACAACCATGTAATTGCAAAAGGTGGAGGCGGATCCACGGGTTAAACTCTATGGTTCCAACCTTAAAAAATTTTAACATGGAACTCGTCATATTTTTAAAGTTAAGCGTTCATATCTACTATTTGTTGCAACTTTAGTAGATTTTTATGCATAAACTTGTATAAAAAATTATGAGATCAATTGTCCGTCACCTTAATGCTACATACGCCCCGGCAAAGGGTTCAGATGTCATACTGCTGAAAGTTGAGCTGCACTGCTCTGAGCTCTCAGCTGTATCTTAGCTGCCTCCGAACTATCCTTAATCGCTGCTAACTTATCGATATGTCAATACGTAAAAGTTATACTATTAATGGTGCTTTTAGAAAAAGAGATCAGAAACTCCTAATACTTGCGAATCTTCAACTCCAAATCTCGTTAGAGAAAAAGAAAAGAATTCCAAATTTTGTTTGCTCCTTGCGGAGGTCAGTATGGAATTCCGTTACAGCATTATTTTTCTTGCATCGCATCAGTGGTATATTCGATTAGTTTGTACTAAGAATGAACCCTCATCATGCTCCCTTTGCTTTAATTTGACACCGGAAAATAACAATAATACTGCATTAATATTATTTGTAAGCGGATACACGAATTGGCTTGAGTCGTGCTAGGCACTATCCTAAGAAACTATTTCAGTAATGTGAAATGTTTCCCCAGGATTAAACAAGTCCATCGGTATTTATTTAGAGGATACAGGAATAAGCAAAATTAAATAACAAATCCAGCATGCTCAAAAAATTGGAGAGAAGAATTAATAATAATAGCTAATGATTGTAGGAAGAAAATAATGATTAGCAAGATGAATTCTTTGTTGAGAATTGAGTTAATATGAAGGCTAATGACCATCCTATTTATAGCATGAAGATGAGTTTAGTTCCATGACAAGTGTCTTTCTTACTTGTCAATTTTCTTTCATGATGACAACACATTTCATGCAAAATGACACTTGGCTTAGCAAAGCCATTTGTCAAACAATCTTTTAAATCAATATCGCATGTAAAACTCTTGCCATGTACCAATTATCTAAGAGTATTTTGTCACAAGGCTTTATGCAAGAAGCCACTTGGAAATAAATATGATACTTGTAAAATTAGCTATTTAAAATTTTGAAAATACTTTCACAATCCCCACATATTTTCAGATTTATAGGAGAAGGATAAAAGAATGAAAGAATTGATTTGCTAGATCTGCATGGTCCAAATGTAATAGGTTTGGTGTCTTCTGGATTATGAACCAAACTTAGAAAAATAGAATTAAGATATGTTTTAGAACTCAATTTTATGCTCGTTAGCCTTAAAAATCTCATTTTCATCCTCCTCGATTTGCGTGCGCAGTCCGGGCGTGTTTTCGAAAAGCTTTTATTTGGAAAATTCAAGATATAATAATGTTTAGCCTAAAAAATGATTTTTAGTTGACTTCGGTCAACGTTTTGAGTAAACGGATCCGGACCCGTATTTTGACGGCCCGGTGGGTCCGTAATAAAATATGGGACCTGGACGTATGCCCGGAATCGAATTACGAGGTTCCTAGCTCGAGAAATGAATTTTTGACTAAAATTGAAAGACTGAAAATTAATGATTTTAAAGAATTTGTTTATGTGTGATCTTGTTGGTATCGAGTATGTATTTTAGTTTCGGAGCCCGGTACATGTCCGTTATTATATTTATACCCTATCTGTGAAATTTGGTGAGAAACAGAACTGATCTGACGTGATTCGGACCTTCGGTTGAGAAAAGTAATTTTAAAGTGTTCTTGAGAAATTGATATATTTTGGTGCTAAATTCGTAGTTCTAGGACGTTATTTTGACGATGTGATCGCACGAGCAAGTTCGTATGATGTTCTTAGAATTGTGTGCATATTTGGTTTGGAGCCCTGAGGGCTCGGGTGAGTTTCAAATAGGCTACTGAGTGAAATGAACTTAGGAAAAATTGATGGTGTGCTTCAGGTCTGCAGGTCTCGGAATTGCGAGGTCTGGCTCGCAAATGCGAGCCTCGCATTTGCGAGCATGGGCTGGGCTGGATTGTCTCGCATTTGCGAGAAAAAGGGCCGCATTTGCGGAAGTCTCTATTCGCATTTGCGACGTAATGATCGCATTTGCAATAGCTGCAGAAATGCGAAGGATTCGCAATTGCGACATCTGCAGCTGATAGGTCATGACTTAGACAGGATTTTTCTCATTTTTCAAAATTCTCAAACACAAGAAACCCTCTAGGCGATTTTTCCAAAGCAATTTCTTCCCCAAATTATAGGTAAGTGATTCTTAACTCGTTTCTTTCAATCTTTCACTTCATTTTACAAGATTTCAACCTAAAATCTAAGGTTTTTATGGTGGGTTTGAGGATTTTTGGGTAGAAATTAGGTATTTCAAAATTTGGGGATTTAAACCTCCAATTGAGGTTGGATTTAAAAACTAATTATATATCCGGGCTCGGGGGTGAATCACTAATCGGGTTTTGATTCGAATTTCGAATTTTGACCAAGGGGGTCCGGGGTCCATTTTTGACTTTTTAGGTTAAAATTTAGGAAAACTATAATTGTGTATTGAGATTGATTTCTTTAGCGAAAATTGATGTTATTAAGCTAATCATGACTAGATACGAGTGGGTTGGAGGTGAATTCTAGAGGAAAAGCGGTACTTGAGCAGTGAGTGAAATGCGGATCAAGGTAAGTATCAGGTCTAACTTTGGTTTGAGGGATTAGGTATTATTTACTTATTTGCTACGTGTTTGGTTGTTGAGTACGATGTATAGGTGAGGTGACGAGCACCTATGTGTTGTTGTCGAGTCATAGCATGTGAGTGAGTCCTATTCTTGCAATTGTTGTAGCTTTTAACCATACTGTTCATGCTTAGCGTATCCATATATGATGTTGGGCAACTTCTATCCGATTTTACTGAATTTGGCAATTGTTGAATATTGGTTCAAGGTGGAGGTTGATATTGTGGTATTAAGTATTGATGAAATACTGATTTTTCTTTGATATTTCTATCTATCCAACATTATTGATCTTTGATTCGTGAGGAAGAGTGTAAAGCACGAAGGGTGATGTCGTGCCATTGCATTATTTCATATGTGAGGAAGAGAGTAAAGCATGAAGGGTGATTCCATGCCATTTCATTATTTCATATGGTGAGGAAGAGTGTAAAGCACGAAGGGTAATGCCGTGGCATTTCATTATTTCATATGGTGAGGTTGAGAGTAAAAGCACGAAGGGTAATGTTGTGCATTTTTTTTTTACCGTTCTTACTTGTTTTATCTGTTTAAGGCATTTTGATTTACCGGGTTATATCATTGGTTCTAATTTCTTACAGTTTGAATCCCTCAGCATGTCCCTTTTCAATATTTCATGTCTTATTTCTGTTGTTGCTACATGTATGATTATACTGCACAGGTTGTTTGTGGGTGTCTTGTCCTAGCCTCGTTACTACTTCGCCGAGGTTAGGCTCGACACTTACCAGTACATGGAGTCGGTTGTACTGATGTTGCACTTTGTACTTTCTGTGCAGATCCAGGTATTAGATAAGCTCGTTGTTGACTTATTCACTCAGGAGACCTAAGGTAGGTCTGCCGACGTCCGCAGACCCTGGAGTCCCCTCCTATTTGTTCATTTTACTATTTTACTTTGGTTCATAAACAGTTATATTTTTCCTTCATCCAAATACTTGTAGATAAATCATAGTAATCCGTGAGTTGTGACTCCAGATCATGGGTATATATATATATATATATATATACCCATGATCTGGAGTCACAACTCACGGNTATATATATATATATATATATATATATATATATATATATATATATATATATATATATATCATATGTGCGACTGTGGTTATGAAATTTTCGTTCCCTTATTTATTTATCATATGTTGAATTGTAGTAATTCTCCGTAAGTTTTAAGGTTTATATGTTGTGAATCTCTAATGTTGGCTTGCCTAGCGAGTGCAACATTAGGCTCCATCATAGTCCCGACGGTGGGAGTTCGGCCATGACAAGAATTCAACTCACATAATTACTGGTGAAGTGTAATATTTCTATGAACCAATAATTCTTATTGTAAGTCAGAGATCTTATCAATCACATTTTGACCTCCGATGATTTTGCGATTCAACGCGGTTTTGCGCGCAATAGGCCATGCGCGCACGTGCCTGGTTATTCATGAGAGCTCGAGAGGCTAGGCCAAAATCTCATAGGAGCCCACTCCACTCTTATATAGGTAAATTCATTAAGTGTATACTGCTTTTAAATACATCATCCATAAGGACTATGAATTTCATTAAGAGTAATAACTCAAACTCTCAATTAGTAGCAGTCAAGCACTCTCTTTTAGTGCGTTAGTGTCAATATCGACTTGTTATTACCCATATGAACCTAATTCATGGGATATCCAGTCACATAGGTTGGGTTAACATCTCTATTGACAACATGTCGGCCTTAACCCCATCTCCTTTGAGGTTTGAACAATTAATTTTATTCCCACAGGTTTAGTTAGAGGATCGGCCAAATTTATCTCTGGCTTCACATAGTCAATGGAAATTATTTCATCTCTCAACAACTGTTTTATGACATCATGTCTCAATTGCATGTCTACTTTTATAATTATAAGATTTATCTTTGCATGACAATCACAGTGCATAGACACAGGAGGCAATACGCCCTTTATTAAAGGGATATTAGCTAAGAAGTTTCTTACCCACTCAGACTCAGAACCAACTAACTCCAGAGCTACTAACTCTGATTCCATAGTTGATCTAGCAATGATCGCCTGTTTAGCTCATTTCCCCGATATTGCACCACTATCAAGGGTGAATATGTAACTACTAGTGGATTTTGTTTCATCTGAATCAAAGATCCAATTTGTATCACTGTACCTTTCTAAACTAGAAGGAAATCCACTTTATAGGATACCATAATTCATGATTCCTCTCAAATATTTCATTAGTCTATCTACTGCAGACCAATGCTCTCTGTTGGGATTATAAGTATATCTACTCAGTATACACACAACATAGGATATATCAGGCTTTGTAAAATTCATTAATGCATCAGACTCCCAATAATCTGCGCATATTTAGACTGAGCAACTGGGTCACCATTATTTTTTTCAACTGAGAGTTAGCATAAAAAAGAGTGCTTACAGATATGACATTAAAATATTCAAACTTCTTAAGAATTCTCTCAACATAATATTGTTGTAACAACATTATTCCATCTTCACTCCTTATAACTTTAACTCCCAATATTGTATTTACTTCACCCAGATTTTTCATATCAAAATTAGCAGACAATATAATTTAGTACTTTGCACAGTATTTAAACTTGTACCAAATATAAGCATGTCATCAACATACAAACATATTATCACATAATCATTGTCTACTACTTTAGTATAAACACGTTTATCCACCTCAACAGAAGAAAAACAGTCTCTCAGTAAGACTTGTGCAAATTTCCCATACCACTACTTAGGAGCTTGTTTAAGGAAATAAAGAGATTTAATTAATTTACAAACTTTATTTTCTTGTCCAGGAATGATACAACCTTCAGGTTGAACCATATAAAGTTCTTCTTCTAAATAATCATTTAGAAAAGCAATTTTGACATCAATTTGATGGATAAAAAGCTTACGGGTTGAAGCTAAGGCAATTAAAACTCGAATAGAAGAAATTCTAGTCACTGGTGCAAATGTATCAAAATAACCTATATTATGTTTTGAGAAAATTCTTTTGCTACTAACCGAGCTTTATATTTATCTAAAGATCTATCATAATTAAATTTATTTTTTAAAATCTATTTACAACCAATAGATTTTGCACCAGGAGGTAAATCAGTTAAAATCCATGTAATTATTTTTAAAATAGAATCGATTTCAACTTTTATTGCCTCTTTCCAATATTTAGCATCTGAAGAAGATATAGCTTCAGAATAATTTGATGGTTCATTATCGACAAGAAAAGTTTGAAAATTATTTCCATAAGAAAACTATTCTTTCCTAAGCCTTTTGCTCCTTCTCAGTTCCTCAATAGAGGTAATTTCACTATTTGTTTCAACAGGTGTATGAAACATTTTACCAGACAATGGATAAATATATTCAAAGAACTCAGCATTCTTTGTCTCTATTATAGTATTGCAATCAAGCACATCACTTTTTAAAATAAGAAATCTATATGCAGCACTATGTTCAGCATATCCAATAAGCATGCAATCAGCAGTTTTAGAATCTATTTTACTCTTTTTAGGTTCAGGCAAAAGAACTTTAGCAAGACAACCCTACACCTTTAAATATTTCAATTTAGGTTTATAACCCCTATGCAATTCATTCGGAGTTTTTCCAGTTCTTCTATGTGGTATTCTATTTTGTAAGTGACATGCAGATAAAATAGCTTCACCTCACGAATTATCAGGAGCATTAGAACTAACTAACATAGATTTCATCATCTCTTTCAATGATCAATTTTTTCTTTCAGCTACTCCATTTGACTCAGGTAAATAAGGCGGAGTTACTTCATAAATAATTTCATTCTTTTCACAAAAATCATTTAAAGATAAATATTCTCCATCTCTATCAGATCTAATTCTCTTGATTTTTATACTAAGCTGATTTTCAACGTCAGTTTTATAATAAATAAATGCACTAAAAGCATCATCTTTATTTCTAAGCAAATAAAACTTAGTATATCTAGAAACATAATTAATAAAAGTCACATAATATGTTTTACCACCTCTAGTCATAGTCTGCGTTAAATCGCTTAAATCAATGTGAATCAAGGATAACAATTCAGTTTCTCTATTTACAGAAAAATAAGTCTTTCTAGTAGTTTTAGCTTCAGATATATTTCACACTTGTCAATATTATTTGAGTCTAAACCAGATATTAATGACTGTATTTTTCTTATATATGCGATATTAACATGTCCTAGTCTAGCATGCCACAAAGAAATTGACTCAACCATATAAGCAGAAGAAGATGCATTTTCTTATCTAGTATAAAAAATATTAAGCACAAATAACCATGATTACAATATTCATTTCCCACAAAAATATCATTTTTGGTTAATACGACCTCATTATTTTCAAAGGAAATCTTCACTCCAACTTTTCCTAATAACCCGCAGAAACCAAATTGGTTTGGAAAGCAACAACGAGGAAAATTAGAGTTAGGGCAGAGAGGATTTGGAGAGGAGAGTGAAGGGTGACGGCGGAGTGTGAGAGGAGAGTGAGGGGTTTGGAGGGTCGTTCAGTTTAATTATGGTAAGGGAATATCCGGACCGTTGATCAAAAATGATCAACGACCAGGATTGGCTAAGGTTATTGGGTCGGGCAGGTTGGGGTTTTGGGATCAAAGGATTTGGGCCAATTTATAAGAGGTATTGCGCTGGTATTCAGGCTAAGCTTGAAAAATAAAAAGGGTTGTTTATTAAATATCCAAAATAATTGAATAAAGATAGTTCGTAAAATAATTAACTAATTATAAAAATGATTTTCATGCATAGAAATGTTTCGAGAATAATTATTTAGAATTTTTAAAATGCAATGGATTGATTTTTGGTACCAAAATTATACATGGGCTATAATTACAAAGTTATTGCAATTATAGTCAAGAGGTGGATATTTGGCTATTTATGAAATAATTTGGACAAGAAATATTTTGAAATCATTTGTGATGCAATTTTATAATTATTTATTAAAAGTAAAATACTGGGCAAATTAATAAATATGAGAAATTATGGAAAAATACCAATTGATGCTAATGTATGATTTTGAGGACATATATGAAATAAAAATTATTTTGGTAAAAATTGGGTATCAACAACTGCCCCTCTTTATCTGGAAAGGATGAAAGAGTTGTCGGGTAAAGATATGATGGCTAATTTTGACCGAGCGAAACGGTTTGAGAGATTTATGTCGCACTCTGGCTTCTGAGCTGCCTATATATCCCTGGTTTTACAGGAATTAGGCCGTGTGTAATTATGGATTCATCGGCGAAATATACTGGTGAAGTCATCGCAAGAACGGAGTAACATCTAAGGATAGGTGAACGAATGGTTCACGAGAGAGGTCAGGTTTGACATAGTTGAAGGAACTGGAGTGGGATCGCTCCTGCTGGGATAACAATTGCTTGTCGGGTTACCTCCAAATAGAGATACTACGGGCATATATTGTGCGAAAATTTAAACATGATGTAGGTTCCCTCCGGACTATGAAAATTTGTCTTCGGACGGTTAAGGATGACGTCCTTAGACCATGATGTCCTGGGCCAGGAATTGTTGAGTGAGAGATTCGCAGGCCATGAAATGTCGTTCTCGGGCCATGAGGATGGTGCCTCCAAACTATGACTCCTTTGATAATGATATGCAAATTTGAGAGATCCTCGGGTCATGACATGGTGTCTTCCAGCTATGAGGATGATGCCTTTAGACTATGACACCTTTGGACAGGTTGGCGATATTTCAGCCCATGAAATACAGTAATATGATGTCAACAAGACAAGGCTTAGTCTTGCAAAGTGGAGGGCATAGCCTAGCCCGAAAGAAGAGCAAAGTTGATAATGTCAGAGAGACAGTGCTTAGTCTCGGTGAAAGAATGTGAATTGGAGGCAGAGCTTAGCCTCATGCAGGTGAAGGCAAAGATTAGTCTTATGCAGATATGGAGGCAGAGCTTAACCTCATGCAAATGTGGAGGTAGAGCTTAACCTCATGCGTATGCGGGAAAGGGCTCAGTCCCATGCAAATGAAGACAGAGATTAGCCTTACGCAGATATGGAGGTAGAGCTTAGCCTTGTGCAGAGGGAGGCAGAGATTAGACTTATGCAAATGAAGGCAGCGATTAGCCTTATGCAAGGGGAAGAGATTATCCTCATGCAGAGGGAAGGCAGAGATTAGCCTTATGCAAGGTGAAGGCCGAGATTAGCCTTATGCAAAAAGAAGGCCGAGATTAACCTTACTCAAAGGGGAGGCAGAGATTAGCCTTATGCAAGGTGAAGCCAGAGATTAGCCTTATGCAAAAGGAAGGCATAGATTAGCCTTATGTCAGGTGAAGGCAGAGATTATCCTTATGCAGATGAAGGCAGAGATTAGCCTTATGCAAATGGAAGGCACTGTTTAGCCTTATGCAAATGGAGGGCAGCATTTAGCATTATCCAGAAAATAGAATGAATAGCAGATAGTAGCAGAATTTCTTAGCTGGTAGCAGATTTCGATAACACGATTGTTGTGAGGATTGTGACTTTGTGGCATGTTTATCCTTTGTCCCTGCATCCAAAGAAAAATTGTGAGTTCTGTAAAAGGGGAGGTTGGTTTGTATCCTTCCTGGCTTTGCTTGACTTTCTTTGCCTGGCCTGAAGATCCGGTTTAAATCGCCGGGGTAGCGTTTGGCTAAACATAATTACCTTACAAGCAAACATGCATAGTTTTGTAAAGACATAGTGAAAAATTATATTTTAAGAATATTAGATGAACCGACGATCGTGATAAGATCTGAGACATTGCAACCTCTTTTGCTATGGAATTTTGAGGGCCCTCCTCAAAATTCTGCCCCAGTTAGATGGATTGACATCTCTAATTGTTGTACGTGTTGCGATCGGCTGAACTTGATTCGGAATTTTGAGGGTCCTTCTCAAAATTCTTTCCCAGTTTCCAGTTGTGGGGGGGGGGGATAAGATTTTTATTGGTTTGTGGATGAACCCACAGGGATTCCTACGTATCCCCTCTTAAACAGGAATCAAGTCGAGTGCAGTTCAATTTACAGCATTTGATAAAAGCATAAAGAGTTACACATTGTATCGTTTAACTACATCTGAGTTGATTGGTTTTGGCCAGACTTCTCCATCCATTTCTGCCAGTATGATAGCTCCTCCTATCAGTACTCTGTGGACCATGTAAGGACCCTGCCAGTTGGGAGAGAATTTCCCTTTGGCTTCATCTTGATGCGGAAAGATCTTCTTCAACACCAACTGCCCTGGTGTGAACTGTCTAGGCTTGACTCTTTTGTTGAAGGCTCTGGACATTCTGTTCTAGTAGAGTTTCCCATGACATACTGTGTTCATTCTTTTTCCGTTTATGAGGGATAGTTTCTCATAACGACTCCTTATCCACTGTGAGTCACTGAGCTCAGCTTCTTATATGATTCTCAAGGAAGGAATCTCCACCTCGGCAGGAATAAAAACTTCCATACCATAAACAAGTAAGTAAGGAGTTGCCCCGGTTGATGTGTGGACTGTGGTGTGGTATCCCAATAAGGCAAATGATAGATTTTCGTGCCACTGTTTGTGATTTTATACCATCTTTCTCAGTATCTTATTGATATTCTTGTTGGTGGCCTCAACAGCTCCATTCATTTGAGGTCTATAGGCTGTGGAATTCTTGTGCTTGACTTTGAAGGTCTCGTACATGGCCTTCATCGGGTCACTGTTGAGATTGGAAGCATTGTCGGTGATGATTGATTCTGGAACTCCGAACTGACAAACAATCTGGTCGCGGACAAATTCTGCCACGACCTTCTTAGTCACTGCTTTGTAAGATGTTGCTTCGACCCAATTTGTGAAATAATCAATAGCTACCAAGATGAGCCTGTGCCCGTTTGAGGCAGTGGGCTCGATCGAACCGATGATGTCCATCCCTAAGCGGCGAATGGCCAAGGTGAACTAGTTGCATTGAGCTCATTTGGTGGCACTTTTATCATGTCTACATGTACCTAACATTGGTAGCATTTCCGAACATACTAGATCCAGTCAAAGAAGTGACTTTTCATTATTCAGAAATTCATAATAATGCAAATTGACTAAACAAATGTTCAAATCTTCATGGTCATCCAGAAATAACCAGCTCTAAGTATCTTTTTAGCCAAGACAAAACCATTCATATGCGGGCCGCAGGTCCCAGCATGTGTTTCTTCAAGTAGCTTAGAAGCTTCCTTTGCGTCAACACATCTCAGTAATCCCAAGTTGCGAGTTCTCTTGTATAGGGTTCCTCCGCTGTGAAAGAAACTGTTGGACAACCTCCGAAGCGTACACTTCTGTGTATGATTTGCATGCTCCGGGTACTCTCCCTTTGCCAAGTATTCCTTGATGTCGTGGAACCAAGGTTTCCCGTCTGCTTCCTCTTCAACATGGGCGCAATATGTTGGCTGGCTATGGATCTTCACTGGAATAGGATCAATGAAGTTTTTATCTGGATGCTGTATCATGGATGATAATGTGGCCAGTGCATCCGCAAACTCGTTCTGAACTCTGGGGACGTGCCGGAATTCTGTCTTTGTGAACCCTTTTCTCAATTTCTGCACATGGTGCAGATATGGAAATATTTTGGAATTTTTGGTGGCCCATTCTCCTTGTACTTGATGTATAAGCAAATTTGAATCGCCGATTACCAGAAGCTCTTGAATACTCATGTCGATGGCCATGTTGAGCCCTAGGATGCAAGCTTTATACTCTGCCATGTTGTTGGTGCAAGGAAATCTACGTGTAGCAAACGCCGGATAATGTTGGCTGGTTTTTGATACCAAGACTGCTCCAATGATGATTCCTTTGTAATTTGCTGCTCCATCAAAAAATATCCTCCAGCCATCATAGGATTCATAGATGTCTTCTCCTATGAACAATACTTCTTCATTGAAAAAATACGTTTTTAGAGGTTCGTATTCTCCTCCCATCGGATTTTCAGCAATATGATTTGCTAGTGCCTGTCCCTTGACCACTTTTTGAGTCACATAGACAATGTCGAACTCACTTAGCAGGATTTTCCACTTGGCCAGTTTGCCGGTGGGCATGGGTTTCTGAAAGATATACTTCAAGGGATTCATCCTTGATATGAGGTATGTTGTGTATGCACAAAAGTAGTGCCTCATCTTCTGAGCGACCCAGGTTAGAGCGCAATAGGTACGTTCCAGTAGAGAATACCGTGCCTCATACGAGTGAACTTCTTACTCAGATAATAGATAGACTGTTCCTTTTATACAGCTGGTCAATGGGCTCGGCAATGGAGGTATATTGTTTGGGTGGCCTACGGTCAAAGTTGGGTCGAGGTCTTGGGAAATTTTGACGAGCTGGAGGTGACTGAAAATGAGACGGTTGGGAGTTATATGTGTGATAGGCAGTGGCTAGTTGGGAATATCTTGGAGATGTGGGTTGATATGTAGGTGGAGGTGACGATTGATATGTAGGTGGAGGTGACGGTTGATATGTAGGTGGAGGTGCTTGGTATGCAAGTGGAGAGTTTCGATATGTTAGTGGGGATTTGGGTCCCTTTGCAACCATTACTGCTCCTACGTCTTTCTTCTTGGATATACCACTGGACTGATGTGCTTTGTTGGTAGCTTGTAGTGCTTCAAAATTTGTGATCATCCCACTCTTGATGCCCTCTTCAATCTTTTCACCCAGCTTGATGATGTCAGAGACCTTGTGATTTTCAATTACCATCAGTCTTTCATAATATTGTGGGTCTTGTGCCCTGACGAAGAATTTTTTCATTTGTTCTTCATCCAATGTCGGCCTAACCTTGGCCGCTTCTGACCTCCAACGAGTGGCATACTCGTGAAAGGTTTCAGTGAGTTTCTTCTTGAGATTCTGGATGTAAAATATGTCTGGCGCATTTTCTGTTTTGAACCTGAATCGGTCCATGAAATCCGAGGCCATAACCACCCAATTAGGCCACTTCTTGGGGTCCTGGCTGATGTACCAAGACAAGTTCATGATAATTAGGGTGGAGTGAGGTAGAGTATCTGGTGTGTAAGAAATGAGTTGGGTGGAGTGAGGTAGAGTCTCCACGTATAAGGGGTTGTTCTGGTGGCCTGGTGCTTGAGCATAGAGGTGATTGTTGGTGGAATTTTTTGGTTCAGGAGCGATTGGTGGGGTGTTTCGGGGGTATGGCAGGTGTTTTGCTGGTATTGTGGTAGGAGGGTTTGGTTTTGTGGTGGAGTTGTATAGTGGTGAGTTGCAGGAGGGTTTTGTTTTTTGGGGGTATTCTGAGGTGGTTTTGGGTTTTGAGTGTTCGGGTGGCTGACATCCAGAACATTAAGTGAGAAAGACAAGTTTGCTAGGTTCCGAACATGTTCAGGTTCCCCTTGAAGTTTCAGTAGCCTTTGTTCAAGTTGTGACACAACATCATTTTGGACCTGAGTACCTCGACTGTCAGAAGCTCCTGTATGTTCAACTAGTTGTCACGACCCAATTTTCCTTCGTGGGGTATCATGATGGCACGTAGTCTTAGGGACTAGGTAAGCCTAGCAATTACTGAATAACAACAATAATAAAAGGAAAACTAACAGTCTTGATATAGAATCTCAACAGAATCAACAAACTTTCCCAAAACCGGTAGTACAAGTCATAAGCTCTACGAATCTTCTACCAGTTCTAAGTACAACTATTTGGATATAGATACAACATTGTATGAATAATAAATACAAAGAAGGTGACTCCGAGGCCTGCGAACGCAGCAGCAGGTTACCTTGAGTCTCCTCGGCAGTCATCCACACAACTAATACAATATATAATTGGATTTGCACACAAAAAGGTGTAGAAGTGTAGTATGAGCATACCACGGCGGTGCCCAGTAAGTATCAATACTAACCTCGGTGGATTAGTGACGAGGAATAGTCAAGACACCACTGGTCTACAAAATAAGTAACACGAATACATGTTGCATCTATTTAAGACTTCACGGAATAATTCACAACAATGACAATATAAAGCGGAAGGAAATTACAGAAATCAATCACGAAACAGTACAAAAATACACAGAAAGATGGATAGTAAAACAATCCGAATCGAAAGGAAACACAACACAATATAGAGAACACCAATAACTCAACTCCACGCCGGTTTGTTCACATCAGGGCTTATCCATTAAAATCCATAACTAGTAGAAATCTTTAAACAACAGTTCATATGGAAAAATTTTGCCAATAATAATCAATTTAGTATGGAAGGGATTCCTTTGAAAACATATTTTCTCCAAAAGTAGATATAAGTATATTTAATAGAGAGAATTAAGTAAAATATAGTTTCTTTCAAAATACAAAACTTCCCAAAGAGGCTTTCCCAATAAATGACTTCTAAATATCCTTTTAGGCAAGGCTAGTGCTTTTCAAATATACCTTCGATGTGAAAGTCATTCAAGTATAATCATTTCAAAACCATTGTTTTTTCAATAATACTTTTCAATAAGATCCCTTGATCAAAATCTCCTCAAGATCTATCCACCGGAACTCAGTCCGTAACTCCGAAATTGCCATGCTGTACAGGAGGAATATCAAATCTTGCCAATAAATGCTGTAAATAACAAACAGGAACAGCGGAAATAAAAATGCATAAATACGGCACGGAATGTCCCCTCGTGCTAAAATAACATAAACACGGCACAGAATGTCCCCTCGTGCTAAATAACATAAACATGACACAGAATGTCTCCTCATGCTAAATAACATAAACATGGCACGGAATGAACCCTCGTGCTAAATAACATAAACATGGCACAAAATGTCCCCTCGTGCTACATAACATAAACACGGCACGGAATGTCCCCTCGTGCTAAATAACATAAACATGGCACGGAATGTCCCCTCGTGCTAACATAACATAACATGGCACGAAATGTCCCCTCGTGCTAACATAACATAATCATGGCACGGAATGTCCCCTCATGCTAACATAACATAACATGGCACGGAATGTACCCTTGTGCTAAATAACATAAACAACAATTTAACAAGGGAAATCAGCAATAAGAACCATAAATCACAACATCCCGGCTAAGGAGTCAACGACGCAAACAGTATCATCAACAGTATAAACAACAATAGAAATCATACCATCCCGGCAAGGGAGTCAACAATGAAAATAATATCATTAACAGAATAAACGGTAATAGAAACCATAACATCCCGGCAAGGGAGTCAACAAGGAAAATAACATCATCAATAATGGAATAATAAGAGAAACCACACAATCCCGGCAAGAAAAACAACTATAACCAATCTCACCTAAACAGTTATCTTCACAGAATAAACCCATTTCAACAAGGTCCAGTAATAGGACACATCAAGGAAATACCAATAACATAAATGTCTAACAATTAGGCCGAAGTAGCACTTAAGGAAATAGTTGTAAGACTCACGGGCATGCTTGACTCCAACGAATAGATGTTCCGACTACGGCTAGTAAACTATAAGGCTAGATGACATTAATTATAGTCAATTAGACGAGCTAGGAAGATAATATAGCATGATGATAAGAGAAGTAGAATATTCGGTTAAGTCAAGTCAAGTCAAATAGCCAACAAAGGAATCCAAAAACAAATAATTCTAATTTAAACAGGAAAGGATGAAATTAACAATCAAGGATTCAAACGTAACAATTACAACCCATACACAGGTAACATAAGAACCTACGAATCCTAAAAGGCCAATTTATTGGCAAATAAGTCCGAGTACGCACTCGTCACCTAGTATACACGGACTACAATCAACAAAGAAGACTCAAACCTAAGGGGTAGTTCACCCACACAAGGTTAGGAAAGATACTTACCTCAAATATGACAACCCGATACTCAAGATTAAACTTCTCAGGCGGAAAGACCTCTGGACGGCTCACAATCAATTAAAACAACTTCAAAATACACATAAAACGTATAAGGAACTATTCCGAATAATAAAGTCTCAATCTTTACAACATTATAAAAATCGATCCAAAAGTAGACCCCCGGGCCCCCACCTCGGAACCCGATACTAAGTACGATGATCCATTCACCCACGAGCCCAAATATACCATTTGTTTTTAAATCCGACCTCAAAACGAGGTCAGATTCCCAAATAATCAAAAATCCCTAACTCTACCAACAATCCCAATTTCTACCTTTGATTTTATGTTTTTAGGCCTAGAATCTAATTGGTGTTGACAAAAATGGAAGAAAACAAGTCAGGGATTACTTACCTAAGAGGTTATGGTGAAGAAGTGCCGCAAAAATCGCCTAAGAGCTTTGGAGGAGAAGGGTTTTTATGAAAATGGTGGAAAATCACGTAGGCATTCTGTTTTTGGCTTTAAAAAAATCACTAGCCAATATTCATCTATGCGTTCGCGACCCCTTGGCCGCGTTCGTGAAGGCTTAACTGATTTAGCCTATGCGTTGACGTGCTAAGGTTCGCGTTCGCACAGGGTAAAACACACACAGCCCCCAGGTCCCCTCCCTACTCTTGTGCGTTCGCACCTCCTTGAGTGCGTTCCCGTAGAGTAACAGTCTTGTGCTCCGCGTTCACACTTGATGTGGTGCGTTCGCATAGAACAATCCCACCCCCTCCCAGGACAGTGCTATGCGTTCGCGATCAAATCTATGCGTTCGCATAGCACAAATTACCAGACACCAGAAGACATCAATAAACACCAGATTTTCTATGTTTTTACACCCCGACACCTACCTGAAACTCACCCGAGCCCTCGGGGATCAAAACCAAATATGCACACAACCTCTACAACATCCTACAGACTTATTCGTGTAATCAAATCACCAAAATAACATGATAAATATCGAATTAAACCTCAAAATCAATGAAATTTCTCAAAACTTGTTTAAACATCAATTTTTGCATTTAAGGTCTGAATCACGTCAAACGAAGTCCATTTCATACCAAACTTCACAGATAACACATATAAATCATATCGAACCTGTACCGGGCTCCAGAACCAAGATATGGGCCCGATATCACAGGTTTCACATAACATTTCATTTTCAAAAACCTTTATATTTTTCAGAAAATAATTTTCTCTAAAAATTTATTTCTCTGACTTGGGACCTTGGAATTCGATTCCAGGCATACGCCCAAGTCCCATATTTTCCTACGGACCCTACGGGACCGTCAAATCACGGGTCCGGGTCCGTTTACCAAAAAACATTGACCGAAGTCAACTTTATTCAAATTTCTAATACAAAATTATCATTTTTATCAATTTTTTACATAAAGGCTTCCCGACACGCTCGGGATGCGCACGTAAATTGATGTGAGATAGAAGGAGGTTTTTCACGACCTCGGGACACAGAATTAGCTAGGAATATACGGGATGACCTTTTGGGTCATCACATCCTCCCCTCTTAAACAAATTTTCGTCCTCGAACGTGCCAAGATTCACCTTGAACTCATCAAATCGCTGATGGTATACTTCCAACACATAGCCGCGGGTGATTCCACGTCACCCCAACCCACATAAGCCCGATGAAACAATCACAACCACAATATATCCTTCACATCACCATTGATAAGCCTCATATCTCTGCTTCTCACCATCTACTCATTTACAAAGGACCCGATTCTAAATCCATATCCGACATTAGCCTCAATCAGCTGCATCAACTCATGACTACGCCCACAAGGCACGACCACTCAACATAGTACATCACACAAAGGCTCATATAACACTTTTGATCAATTTAGCTACCCGAAATCAACTCGACATTTGGCAATTAGCCCCATATCTGAAAGAACTCTGTTTTCCAAACCCAATAACACTGATAATGATGCAATGAACACGGAGAGTACATTATTAAATATCTGAGTCACCAGCCACAACTGACGTCACCGGGCACACATCCCGCAAACTATACTAAAGAAACACATAACGAAATGACTGAATATGAAAATAGAAACATATGAAGGAACTATCAAACAAGCCCGTAGGCACAACTCTCTATCAATATTGACTTACCAAAAGCAATATAACAAGGAAGAATCAAAGCATATGAACAAATCACCAGGATGCCATCCTGGAAAAAAAATTTCACTACGGTACTCAACCCGGTCCAAACATATCGAATCACAAATATCATGAGGACCTCGTCTTAAAATCTGAATCACATACTGAAAATATATCATACCAATTGAAATTCCTCCACTAATTCATCTCAGCTGATAAAATCATAACGCTAGCTGATCTCACACCTCGATGGAGTATCAAATCACAACTCGTAAATAAAATACTCAGGAAAATCACATAAAGCTTACCACAAAGAACAACAAGGACTCACTTTCAGTTTCACCACTATCAAGAATGAAATAAACAACGATAGACATGGGCTACTACTCATAGAATCTCCCAACAAGAGCAAACACAAAATGGAGTGCAAAGCATGGAACTCACTCATAAATGAAACAGCAAATAAGGGAACTCGTCCCGACCAACAGAACCATAATGAAATACAATTGGTGCCCCTCTGTAACACATCAAAACATACTTGTGTGATAATATCTGGCACATCGTCCCCCGGCCTACTATATGCAACATATCAATGGGTCAGGCCTCCCCCTTTTAGGCGCCCTCTACTCACTTGAATACCCTGCTACCACACACCTACCTGAATCTTAGGACAATCTCTCACCTTGTGGCTAGCACCTCCACACCGAAAACAATCTCTCTGCTGACATGGCTGTGGAAAAACATACAATACGAACCCTCTGAGACCCATGAGCACCAGAAATCCCATTCAAAGTTGGTAATGCAAACTGAACTGGTTGACCCACAAAACTTCTACCATGACATACCTTGGTTCCATAATAAGGAACGGTAGATTCCTCTGATCTACGAGGCCTCATTTCCTCCCTGAACTCTCTCACTGATCTCGTCTGTCCTCTTGCTCCCGGGTTATCCAAAGCCCGATCCGGACATACGCCCAAGTCCGAAATCATCATACAAACCTGCAGGAACCTTCAAATCCTGATTCGGAGGTCATTTACTCAGAATTCCAGTCTTAGTCAATTTTTCCAACTTAAGGCTTCTACAATGAGAATTTTCCTTCCAATTTGACTCTGAGCTTCCCGAAATTAAATTCCGACCACACCTACAAGTCATAGCACCTGAAACGGAGCTGCTCATGACCTCAAACCGCTGAAAGACGCGCTAGAGCTCAAAATGACCGGTCGGGTCATTACACTGGTGTTGTGTTTTCCTTTCTGATATTACTCAAGTCTTCCATCTTGCCTTTACCTTTGCCTTTAGGTGGACTAGGAGGAAGAGAAGGTGGCGGGCCCCTATATCTTGTATGATATGCTGATGATGCCATAATGCACGAACCAACCTTTGGGGAAGGGGAATAATCAAAGAAATAAAATAAAAACAAACAGTAACAAGTCAGTGAGGATAATGAGAAAATATTTGCAGTATTTAAACACATATTGCAGAATTGTAAACGCGCGTCTTAATTTGGGAGCCTCGTTGTGCCCGAGGTAGGCATAGCGACAAGTTGATTTGGATAACTTAGATGCCAAAATGCGTCATTTCATTAATGTAAATAGGTGAATCCCAAAACGATACTAAAATAACAAATAGGAAATAAGTCACTAATGGTACTCGGCATTATTACATTTATGAAAGAAAAAAGGTAAATCTAGCTTATTTTTTCCCAGAGGGACCTTCCCCAGATTCAATATTCTTGATTTCATCGAACAAGTTTCCCAGCTCGCGCAGTCCCAGCAGCAGGTATGCTCTAGCCAGGTGTCCTCCTTCATTCCCCTCAGCGTTCTGGCAATCCTCGATCCTTTTGATGACTTTTCCTTCTAACTCCACTATACCTCGCTCCAGATATTCCAGCTTCCTATTAGAGAGGACATCCATCTCTTTCCATTCCTCGGTCAGCCTCTTTTTAGTCTCATTTATTTCCTGGTGCTCGTTCTCGGAATCGGGGATCCTTTTGCGCAGCTGGTTGTACTTGACCTGAGCCTCGGCATCCTCGTCTATGATTCTATTGCCTCGGCTGATTCCCTGCCTCACTTTCCCGTCCAAGTTGTCTTTCAGCCATGCCTGGTAGAAAGGTGCACATCCTGAATGGTACCTGTCTGGTTCTATAGTATTCTTCTCCATGATGATTTTGTAGTGCCACATGTGTTGAGCTTGACACTTGTAGGGGACGTCGTCGTCTTGGAAATCCGCTCTGAAGTGACCCATCTTGGCAACCCTTGGTACAACTTGTTTTCTGCATGCCTGCCTCATGACTCGAAGAGGAACATAGGGATATATACCTCTGAACCCGATCGGAACTAAGTATGGTGCATCCCTGGATCTGATGATAAATTCGTCCGTCGAGAACCACTCGAACATCATTGCACCTGTTCATCGGTTAGATTATCAATGAATTCCACCCACCCCTTGGCGATTTCCGGCTGAGCAAATCTATCCGGAATGTAAGTAATCTACTTGGGGTGATGGAAAGCAATGTTATCATTCCAATCCCTTCACGGAAGTTCTTGGCGATATTTGCCCGTTTGAAGGTGTTACAGGAGCCATAACTGCAGCAACAGGTTGCAACCCTCAAAATTTTTAACTCCTCTTTGACAGTGCTCCAAGGCTCGGTAAATATCAGCTAAGATCATAGGGACAATGTTGAAGGTTTGCCCATCGATCCCTTCCATCAAGGCCTTGGTTACCATGGCTAGCCTGGTATGAATCTTTTCCTTCTTTGTCGGGAACACTATCAAGCCCAAAAACCACACGATAAACACGAATACCCTGCGGTGGATATGAACCAGAGACGTGATGGCAAACTCGTCATGGTAGGTATGGTATGATTTATTGTGTCCGTATCTTTCATACAAGTACTCTAAAGGTATGTAAGATTGTTGCAAACACTCCAATTCAGCATTCTTCTTTAACCCCATCATTTTCAGAAAACCTTTGCCCGTGCATTTCTCAGGTACCAGCAACCCAGGGATTTCCCAAGCTATCCCAGCAAGTCCTCCTATTTCTTCTAAGAGCGGAGTCATTTCAATAATCCCAAAGCGGAATACAGCTCTTTCACTATCCCAAAACAAAGTGGCAGCCTCGGTCAGCATGTTGTTCGGCTGGATGTCCAGAAGAGAAGCTAAATTGCTTAGGTTCTTCCTCACGTGTTTCTTATCACTTGAAGAAAGGTCTCCCCACCAGTCTAAGAGCATTAGTGGGATATTTCTGACCATACCGAATCTGGGGACCTCGTGCCTCATTTTCTGTAAGACAAAAATGGTTAGGCCCTTTCCCTCACTAGACTCGACTATTTATACACTTATGATTACCATACATGCATTTAGTTCTCCAAATTAATACATAGAACGTGATCGTGTCCGTTGAGATTATAAAAACCCCGATGGACTTTTGGATAAGGCTGTCTTAAAGGGTTTTTGTGCGGACGACACATTAATCCAGCTAGGTTTGACCATGATGCATGCACAATATAACAAGAGAAAGGTTTCTGTAGGGTTTTAGACCGGTACCCCTCAGCGGACAACTCGAGGGGGAAAGGCACGGCACCATCGAATGCACCGCTGATCGACTGGATTTACCGCAAATAATCCTTTCCGAATTTAGGGGTGATATAAAATGGAAGAGCACAATCACTCATCAAGTGTTGCTATAGGATTTGTATAGGCACGAGTGGAATATGATGTTGAACATGATTCTGCAGCAATAAGCAATAAACATGTTGTCACACATTTGCACATTATGAAAGCGATAAATACAACAGTTATAATTGAAAAGCAGTTACAAAGGAAAACAAAAAGAAACATGTCAGTTTCATTTTTTTGAAAAATAAATACTTGGGAGAGTAAACAATTAATTGCAGATAAAGGGGAAAGGAAAATGGTGCAGGTATTTAACAAAACAAGGCATACTTAGACGAATTCACAAAACGGTTTGTAATGGTAAAAGCCTAGAGTCCCCAGCAGAGTCTCCATGTTGTCGCGCCCCCTTTTTCCTCTCCTTTCGGATTGGTCAGGGTTTTTGACATTATAGGGACAACTCATTTCCTTTTGGGAAAAGGGGTATAAGGAGTTCGAAGAGTCACCACCTAACGAATTAAGGCGCTTTAGGAATCTACGACAGGTAATTCATAACACTAATTGCACAACTAGAGATTGGGTAAGGGCTTGAAATTACTTCAAGGGGAACGTATTAGGCACCCCTCAAAGTCCACAACTGTGGGTCCCGGCCAAACCTATTTTATGAATTATTCAAGAAGCAAGTAGACACTCTAAGCACACATATGTAAACAAATAAAGGTCTTAACAAATTAGCAGTCTAAGCACACATATGTAAAGGATAAGGGAGGTCCTAAGTTGTTTATCCTATAAGATCACATATGTGCAATGCCCGGTAATCACTTCTCAATGAGGGGCTACACGTTGCATTAGCGCACAGGTCATCATATCCTTTTCTACCCATTATCCCACACCTTAGCGGTTATTAAGCGGGTTTTATTTAACGAGCTCTAAGTGTGATGTTACATGTCCCTTCCTTGTGGTCCTGGAGGATCTTAGGACCTCTAAGTCTGGGCAGTTCTAGACAACCCCTAAGGTGTTTAAAAGGGAAAATTCTAGACGACAGGCAAGAAAAAGTAGGACTAGAAGATAAGTGACAGAAGCAGTTAAAAAGCTCAGATTCACCTCCACACGTAATGCAAATAAACAGCACATCTCAAACATAGACAAAGGCAGTTTTTATTAGAAAAAGGATCCTAAGACAGGATATCTAAGTGACATCAATGCACAGGAATATGAAACACTGTTTCATAAACTCAACGGCATGGTCCTAATCAGTTTGCTTACTGATTTTTAAACTTGTGAGCCTTTAAGCAGTAAACACAGTCAAAGCAGTTTCTAATTTTATAGCAATTAATTACCTAAGGCTTGCCTAAGCGTAAGACTGTACGAGATCACAATTACATGAGATGTTTAACAGTTTAGAAGTTGTTTTAACCTACAATATGCTGCTCTAGGTGACGAAGACTTAAAAAGGGAATTTGTACCAATTTTTATGCAGAAGTATAACATCTATATGAGAGACGATTTTTATACCTTTTCATGGTCAGTTTCTTATCTTTAGTTAAAAACTAGGCGTACTGAAGCGAATGCAAACAGAATTCCTAAAACATGATTTCTAAATGCACATAAGAGTGAAAGTTTTATGTTGAAGTTATTCATTGACGTAGGAGCAGGATCTCTAAGTGATGAACTAATGCAACGTTAAAACACATGGATTAATGACATGTGATATGCTGAATTAGTAAATCTGCAGTCTTAGGAACAAGATATCTAATGCAATGTTTAACATGATTTGGATGAACACATTGGTCCTAGGACATGGAGTCTAATGCAAATACACGGAATGTAAAGCCTAAAGCATGATTTCTACCCAATAATATCAACAGGATCATACAGCTACACTCCCCGTTTTCTCTAGCCACCACAGTATCTATTTACAAATAATTATTACAGACCAATGACTGAATGAATTACATAAGTAAGAAGAAAAGAAGTTAAACTGTAAGGATCCTGAAGCAGGCCAAAACACATCTGATGACCCTGAGCCTTCAGTAGTCTCAAAATGCCAAAGATTTCATAACCAATTTCATGTTCATGTGCGTCAGAGTTCCCTAAGGACCTCAAGGATCCCGGGCAGTGCTCACACCCAGACTTTCCATAATAGGGATTGAGTAAGTGTAGTATGGAATAGCCAGCCCCAGTGTGCCAGAGTTCCAAGGTTTCTCAAAAGGATCCCAAGGCAGTACACACACTTGAGGGGCAGAACCTAGGGACTTAGGAGTAAAGTGAGAGTGCTTGACATAGTTTTGAAAATGTTTTGATATGAAAACAGTATTGAAAAAGACTCAATTAAGTAAAGAGGTTTTATGAAAAATAGGAATTTGATTAGTCGTAAAACAGTTTTTTGAAAAAAAAATAGTGTGAACTTATGAGAAATCAACAAACAGTTTAAGCAGTGCCATTCAAATACATATTTCACTTAGGGATTGTGGGTATTGGGGACACATAGAACATATTAACCTAAAAACAGGAGTACAGAAGCCTTTCAAGAGTTTTTATAGGATTAATAAATTAATCATACAGCTAATAGTACAGACATAGGGCATGGATCACAGAACAGACATGTGGAAACATATTATTCTGGACAATAAGTATAGAACCAGAATTACTTGGGGGTATTAGATCACTTAGCAAGCAGGTTAGTACCAGAATCTAAATAAACAAATAGGAAAACAATCAAACATGCTGACATACATGAGCAAAGTCAAGTTGAAGCAGGCTAGAGAAAGCAATAGGCGAGTCCTTAAACATGTTAATCAATTTGGACAGGACAGAATACCTACATGCTAAGTGAAACAGTGATTTAGGCATGCTAGTTACATATTGAACAACCAAATAGTAAATAGGAACAGGGCTGGAAATCAGTGAACTAAAGCAGTAACAGAACACACAGAGTTTTGAACTTGAAATTATCAGAACATACCAGTTAAGGAGAGCAGACACAGAATATAGAGAAAATGTAGTGCAATAACCTTGGCTTACAACTGGCTAGTTCAATAAGAGTAGCAAGTAACAATAAAGAGCATAAAGCTTTTAAGTGTAAGAAAGAATTGTTGAACTAGTGTTCGTGTCTTAGTGAGAATAGAAGAGGGTATATATAGCAGTTGAGAACTAGGTAAATAAGGTAAACAATCAATTGTTCAGTAATTAGGGACAATTATAGAATCAATTAAGAATAAAATTAGTAGGGTCTTCCCTTAATTAAGGGAGTAGTTCACCAACGGTACAGAACAAGAAACAATTAAGGAAAGAAATCAAATAACTTAAGTATGGGGTAGGTAATTAGGGATAAATACACAAAGAGTTCAATTAAGAAAATAAGCAGTAAGAATCAATAAATAACACGGCCAATCACAAAATAAGGTAAGAGATCATTTAAAAGTTGTGAAAATAGGGAAAATAATCGAAAAATCAGCATATAAGTATCATCACAGTGAATCAGGGAATCAAAGAATCGAAATAGTACTGATTTTAAGGAAAATAACATAAGCTTCCATGAATAAGCATACAAGTCGAGTATAAACAGAAAGAATCAAACCTGAAACCCTAATAGGACATATTAGGGTAAAATCACAACATGTTCAAATTAAACGAAGCATTATTCATGAGAGTCAAACACATAGCAGAATCATATAGCAAATAAACAAGACGAACTTCACAATCCAAACAGAGTGCAGAAAATGGGGGTTTCAACATGAACTAATTAGGGTTGAGAAGAAACTTGACATAATCGATTAAACTCATAAAAATCAGAGAATAAGCACTTTTAAAAAAATCAGAAATCGTTTTTGAAGAAAGATTTTCAGAAACCCTAGTTAGCAAAAATGAAAAGACCCTTTGAAAACCAGAAGGTTTCTCATAAAAACAAGTGAAAATAGTTCGATCCTTCTCAGATCTGAATAGATCTAAAAAATTTAAGAGACGAGATTAGGGTTTCAAGGAAATAACCTAGAGATGAAAGCATCAGCCTAGAAACCATAGGTTTAGCCAAAAAATAGGAAGATCTTACTGGAATCGAGCCATGGCGGCCTGAGACAGATGAGAACATGCCAAAGATGTGAATAGACTGACCCTGGTCCCTTGAGGACCTCAAAGATAGCAAAATCCCGGCGTAGGAGAGTCGTTAAGGCTGGAGGATGGTGATGATCCACCATAGTCGACGGTAGGCAAGCAACGACGAGGGGAAATTAGGGTTAGGGCGAAGAGGATTTGGAGAGGAGAGTGAAGGGTGACGGCGGAGTGTGAGAGGAGAATGAGGGGTTTGGGGGTCGTTTAGTTTAATTACGGTAAGGGGATATCCGGACCGTTGATAAAAAATGATCAACGGCCAGAATTGGCTAAGGTTATTGGGTCGGGCAGGTTGGGGTTTTGGGCTCAAAGGGTTTGGGCCAATTTATAAGGGGTATTGGGCTGGTATTCAGGCTAAACTTGAAAAATAAAAAGGGGTGTTTATTAAATACCCAAAACAATTGAATAAAGATAGTTTGTAAAATAATTAACTAATTATAAAAATGATTTTCACGCATAAAAATGTTCCAAGAATAATTATTTATAAATTTAAAATACAATGGACTGATTTTTGGTACCAAAATGTATGCTTGGGCTATAATTGCAATACTAATTTGGTTATTTATGAAATAATTTGGACAAGAAATATTCTGAAATCATTTATGATGCAATTTTATAATTATTTATTAAAAGTAAAATACTGGGCAAATTAATAAAAATATAAAAAATTATGAAAAAATATCAATTGATGCTAATGCATGATTTTGAGGACATATATGCAATAAAAATTATTTTGGTAAAAATTGGGTATCAACAGTCCTTGAGTCACCAAGATAAATAGTTTCTTCTCCTTCCTCAATTTGGGTGTAAGACAAAAAAAAAATTATTTGCACAAATGTGCCTAGTAGCATCAGAGTCTATCACCCAATTTCTCACATTGACCACATTATTTATTTGGAAAATGACCGCAATAATTATATTATCCGCTTTAGTCAAATTTAATTTTGACTTAGCGAGATTATCATTTATTCCAACTCTTCTCTTGTATTGAGGTGCATTTTTCTTGAAGGTTTTAATACTACCATTGGTTATGTAACCATGTCTATTCATATACCTGTGTTTTGACATTAGTGTCTGCCAAAAGTGTGGATGCAATAACGTATTTACAACGCCATGAATATCTGGTAGGATATCTGTTGATACCCAATTTTTCCTCAAAATTATTTTAAACTTGCCTATATACCTTTAAAATCAGTTTTTATAACAATTGCTATTTTTTTCTATAATTTTTCCCACATATTTATTAATGTACCCAGTGTTTTATCTCTAATAATTGATAATAAATTGTATTACAAATAATTTTCAAAATATTTCATGATTTAATATATCATTTTTGGTCTTATTAAGACCAAATTTATTTCACAAACTAGCTGAATTGGTATCATTTGACTATAATTGCAATAACTTTGCAATTATAGCCTAATTACTTATTTCTATGTTAATTTTGCTCAATAATTATTCATTTATATTTTTTAATACTAATTAATCATTTTAGCTTAATCTATTAAGTAGCAATTTCATTTTTTTAATAATTATTAGCCATTTTTATAAAATATTTATCTACTTCTAACTGGGTATTTAACTTATAGCCATTTTTTAATTCCAATTTCAGTCTTATTTACCAAAACCCACAGCCCAACTAAATTGATCCAACAACCTAAGGCCCAAGTCCTAAGCACCCGACCCAACCCCCATGCTTGATCTGAACCGTTGATCATATGAGATCAACGGTCCAGATTCAAGTTACCATAATTAACTCGACCAAACCCCCCAATCGACCCCTCATTTTCCCAAGCCCCGTATCTCTCTATCCCTCTCTGTTACTCTCTAGAATCTTCCTTGGCTTCTCTACTCCGATGGGTTCTGTTCACCTTCTCCGGCCGGTTCTCTCACTGGAAGATATGGTTCTTCACCACCTCTTGGTTACCTACCCACTTTGCACCGGTCCAGTGATACTCTGGGGCTCTCAGAGGAACCTGGAGCGGTCCAACTCATCTCCCATGGTCCCATGCCACTTTACGGCCTCCCCGGCTTTTTGAGTAAGGATTACAACCCGTTCCGGCTTAGGCCGGTGCCGTCTTTGAGGTTCTTCCTACTTCTATGGGTTCAACGAAATCCTAACCCTATGTCTTTCGATTTATTCTAGATTTACTTTAGATATATAGTATTGCGAAGCTTCTTTCTATGTTTTTCTCTGAAAACTTTCATCTTTAAACGATCTTTCAATTTTAAAACTAGGGTTTCACAAACCCCTTTCAAAAATCGGTTTTCTTTTATTTATGCTTTAATGTTATTCTATGTTTTTCTCTGTTAACACGATTGATTCAAAGCTTCTTACTGAAAACCCCAATTTTTAGGGTTTTAATTCGTCCTGTTTGCTATGTTTGGCCAATCTGTATGTTTCTTCTGAACTCTCTATGTGCTCTATGATTCTTACTCTAATTCCTGGTTGGGGTTTCTGAATATCTACTATTCCTCTCGCTTAGGGTTTCTCTGAACTCTGGTGCTGATTATTGTTTAATAGGTCTGATTATTGATTTAATGGTTGTTTATCTGATACCCTCTACTGACTCTGTGTATCTCTTTGCATAGCTGTGATATTTTCCTCGAACCTATGATTTTGTATGTTCTGTACTGATTTTTCGAATTGTTTCCTTGGTTGTGGGATACTTTCCTTGATTATACTTTATTCCCTGTGATTTTAATTATATTCGAGATTCCCTCGACTAATTTTCAGAATTAAACTCATACTTTGCTTTGTGAATATGCTATCAGTTTTTAAGTGTGTACTTTCCTTAATTATGTGTTATGAACCTGGTCTTTATTACATACTCCATGATTTTACTACCCTTATAATAGTAAAATCACTCTAGTTGGTTCCTTTCCCTGATTTAACTCTAATTGGCCCGTTTGAACTTGACTCCCTAATTAAAGGGGGTCCAGGCCTTCAATTGATACTGATTGGTTATTATTTCCATAATTATGTTAGACTAGTTACTCCTTACCTTATTTCCTTTACTCGTTTTCAGAATTATAAATACCCTACTCTCTTTAGCATAAGACACTAAGAGATACACGAACACATACACACAAAACAACACTCATATTGCTCTGAACTCTCACTTGCTTTGCTGCATATTCTCTCTTGTTCCTTTGGCTACTCAGTCGGCTGAAAGCCAGGTTTGAGTAACTTATTGCTGCTCTATTGCTCTGCATACTACTGTCCTATTGATCCACTTCTCTGCACCTTGCTGTTCTATTCTTACTCTTAACTGGTATGTTTCTAGTTTAAGTTTATAGCATCCAACTCAATGTGTTTCTGTTTGTACTAAGGTTCCTGTTCTTCCTCTTATGCTCCTATTTGTGGTTCTGCTTCTTGCCTTGCTGTAACACTCCTCAAATCTATAAAAGTTCCAAGACACGCTAAATATAGAATTTAATATTTTTTTTAATCTTAAATTATTCTCGTATCACGGATTTAAACCCTTGTGATTGATTTTTGAGCTACTTCTCTATTTATAAATAGTTGAATATATAATTAGGAGAATATTACTAATTTTAATATTATTAATTATTAAAAGTGGGTATCATTAATTATTAGTTAAGTCACAAAAAAACACACAAAGAAAAACAAATAACAAAAAATTGGAGAACAAGCCTAAGCCCATAAAAGGGCTGTTGAAAGAAAAGGGCTTAAGGCTTTAAAACCTTGCCTTGACGTCAAAAGGTCCAAAGAAAAAAAAAAGAGGCAACAGATTATTAAAGAACAAGAAAGAGCACCGCTCAGCAAACGCAGGCAAGGAAAAAGAAAAAAGAGAAAATCCTAGGGTTTTTTTTTTTTTTACAAATCACTAATTCTTGAACCCAGGTATATATATTCTCTATTGTCAATTATCTTAAAGTAGTAATAGGTATAGTAATTCCCTTCTTTCCCTCTATCAACAATAGATTTCATGTTTAGGGGTAAGACTTTAAAATTGATTAAAATACCTGGTTATTGTAGAATCGATTGTTTGACTGGTGTCAATTGGACTGGGGCCTACGTATTGGCTCGAGAAGTTTTGAGGTGAGTTGATATAACTCTTTACTAAAGTAGTTTAACTCATAAAAGCACGCATATAAAGTGTTTGATGAATTGTTTAAAAGAATTTATATGTACTTAATTAGGGCAAGTACCTACTAGCTTAGAATTATTTTCTAGCTAAAGTTTAGATGATTATTTTGATATACGTGCATAAATTTTCATATTTTTGTTTTATTCTTATACGCCATTTTCATGTTAAAAATTCATGAAAAAGCAAGAATATTTAGAAATAATTTTGAATGTTTA